>PVJX010035558.1:0-18157 GCA_004027295.1 Dolichotis patagonum | reverse complement strand
GGTCTGCTGAGCCCTGGACAGGCTCAAGGGGCATTGGGTTCCTCCTGACCCGCATGCGTCAGGCATCTTCCTACAAAGCCCCCCTGACCTCCTTGGCACAGTATGTGTGATCAGAGGGACATCCACAGGGCCACGTGCCAGGTGACACCTGGATGCACCAAGTCAAGGGTGGTGGCGGTTTAGGGGACAAGCGCAGCCCGCTTGGGCATTAAATCAAAGGGTGAGTAGCATAGAATAAGCTATTTTGAAAGACCACATTCAGGCAGTTTTCATTACAGTATACTGTATCATTGTTCTATTTCATCATTGGTTATCGGTAATCTATTTTATTTTCCCCACTACGAAGTGCAAGGTGGCCTTGAACTCATTTATGTAGTCCAGGTTGGCCTCAAACTCAAGGTGATCCTCCGCTTGCTTCAGTTTCCTGAGTGCTAGGATTACAGGGATGCACCTCCGTGACCTGCGGTAATCTCTTACTGCACTTAATTTATCTTAATTTTTATTTTTCTTAGTCCATAATAATGTGCATAACACCTCTTACTTCTTATTACACCCCTCCTCTTCCATGCCTAACATAAATTGAACTTTGTCATAGGCACACACATACAGGAAAGCAGGATCTAAAGGTTTGGGGGTCAGGGATTTAGCTCGGCGACATAAGTGCTGCCTTGCAAGCACGTGGTCATGAGTTCAATCCCTGGTACCAAAAAAATAATAAAGATTTGGTACTATCCATCCATGGTGTTGGGCATCTGCCAGGGGTGAGATGTCAACAGCTAGAATGGGAAGTGTCCTGGTCAGCACTGTGGTGGTTTCGAGTGAGCTGGTCTTTCTTAAGACTTGGTTTATTAGCAACACACTACCTCAGTCGAGAGAGGCTAAAAGGCTGTGATGCCAAATTAAAGTCCAGAGTCTCTGTGGCATGTGCTACTCAGGGTGGAGAGGATGGGGAGGATTTTGACCAGGACAGCCCTCACTACTATCACAACCATTCCAGGAGGCCAAGGGGGAAAGATCACAAGTTTTAACCTAGCCTGGATAACTTAGCAACTTACAAAAAATACAAAAATAAAGAAAATAAAAAAATGTTTTGAAGACTTGTATAGGTAAATGGATGCAACTTGAGACCATACTCATTAGTGAAATAAATAAGACACACATGTGTAAACATTGTATCATTTCATTAGTGAGCTGAAAGAAATAACATATGTGTATGTATATAAAAAGTTTTAAAAATGTTTGCAGTGTCATGAACCCTGTAATCCATGCAAATGCAGCCCAAATTCCAGTACCAGCTGGCATCTGCAGCATTTCTAAACTCAATTAATAGGCTTGCTGGTTTGCTTCTAGATGATAACATTAGGAAAAGAAGGTAAAGATTTGTATTTTTTTTTTTTTTAGAAAGTGGAGATTTGATTTAGGTTTTTTGCTGTCATTGTTGTTGGGGTTTTTTTGTTTGTTTGCTTACTTGTTTGTTTTGAGACAGGCTCTTGATATGAAGTTCAGGCTGGTTTTTAACTCACTCAGTAGCCCAGGCTGGCCTCAAATTTGTGGTAATCTTCCTGTTTTACCCTCCTGAATGCTGGGATTACAGGCGTGTGACACCACACCCCGCTGATTTAGCAATTTCTAACTGAATAGGCCCTTTAATGCCTTTTCTTTGGTCCTTTAGTGTTGATAAAACAATTCAACTTTTTTGTTTTTGTTTTTGAGACAGGGTAGTTCAGGCTGACCTGAACTCACTATGCAGCTCTGGCTGGCCTCAAACTCACAGTGATCCTCCTGCCTTAGTGTCTCCAGTGCCGGGATTACAGGTGTGTGCTACCATGGCTGCCAAGACCTGTTTTTTGTATGGAGATTGAACCCAGTGCCTTTTGCACTGGGCTATACTTTCAGCCCTTTAAATTTTTAATTTTTGAGACAGGGTCTTACCTAGGTTAGGCTTGAATTTGTAAACCTCCTGCCTTAGTGACCTAACATGCTGGATTACAGACATGAGCCAGCATCCCCAGTGTAGATTTGACATTTAAAAATTAGCTGGGTGTGGTAGCGCGGGTTTGTGAATCCCAGCCCTTGGGAGCCTGAGGCAGGAGGATTGCTTTGAGTTTGAGACCAGCACTGGGCTACATAATAAACTCAAGACCAGCCTGAATTGCATAGCAAGACCCTGACTCAAAACAAACAAAACTGGTTGATATCACATAAAAATGGCTGATTCCTTTTGAAAAATTAGTGACAATGGGCTCAGGTACCCACAAGAAACAGCACCTGTTTCAAAGTGGAACACAGGTGCTTGGGAGTGGCCCAGCCACCTGCATTCTGCATCTGCCCTGCAGCACTCACCTCACCTGCCAGGTCTCTTGACCACTGGAGCTTTCAACCTCTGACCTTGAAGGCTGCTGGAGTCTCCAGCCAGCCTTAATGATCTCTGCTTTCCAAGTGGCACACTTGTCACAGGCAAGGGGAGAAGGGAGGATTCAAAGGCATGATAGTTTTCCACTTTCATTACGCATGCATACATGCATTTATTTGTTTTTGTGAGAGGGTCTCACTGTTTTCTAGATTGGCCTTGATCGCACTATGTAGCCCACACCGGCCGTGAATTTACAGCAGTCTTCCTACCTCAGCGTCCCCAGTGCTGGGATGACAGACCTGTACCACCACACCCAGAAGACTTTAAATACGTAACTCCAAAAGGACGGGTAGAAGGGCTCCTTTTCCCCAATTCCTTCTCCAGGTCCAGCCAGCTCCTTCTAGAAAGACTCCTGCTGTTTTTATTTCCTAACAAGTACTCCATTATCCACCTCCTCCGTATCTTGGTAATCTAAGATGGGGCCCTAGGAGCTGCAGAACTGAGCTTGCCTTGTATTTAATGTGCTACACAGAGCCAGTGAGAAAGGGAGACCACGCGGAGAGGTGGGGTACTGAGCCCCAAGGATCTGCCACTCCTTCAAAGCACTGGGTGACCTGCTGTTCACTCTTCTTTCCAGCCTGTCTGGCATCACTTGTGTGAAGCTCCTAGCATGGGTTTTGGTTCCAAAATTCTTCTGTGATTCATTATGATAGGAATCAAATCACTGCATGAACCACGTCCTCTCGGGGTGTTTCAGAACAGGTCACACCTGTTGCTTGTTCTCAGCGCTGCACCCCGCAAAAGCCTCAGGGTCAACCTCTAGGACCTGCTGGTCTGCAGCCCCCACCCAATCCCCGGCCAGGTAACATGCGGGCTGGGGCGTGAGGCCAGCAGCAAGGTCACTGTGTCAAGTTGGGGATTTTGGAACATGTGGCCAGAGAAGCCCAGGAAAGGTCCCATCACCTCCCAAAGCCACAAACAGGCCTAGCAGGATCTTCAACAAAAGGACCCATTTTCGTTTTTTAGCTCCAGCCTTTTCCAAGCCAAATCACAAAGCTCTTCATCTTTTTTTGTTCTGGTGCTGGGGATTGAATCCAAGGCCTCATGCAAGCCAGACAAGCACTGGACTGCTGTGCTCTATCCCTTGCCCTGCCGGGACACTCTGCCTTCTAAGACATGGTCTCAGTACATTGTCCAGTCTGATTGGCCTTGAACTCCCAATCCTCCTGCCTCCGCCTCTCAGGTAGCACAGAATTCAATTTCAGTGAAGCACTAATTAACACTGAAATGCTCTGCTGCTCAGTCTGAATACCACAGGTCCGGTCACTTGTACAGAACACACCTCCTCCTGCTCCTGGTTCTCAAGGCTGGGGTGGCAGCTGGTGAGACTGCCTCCTGCTCAAGGGATTCGCGCAATCCTGAGGCGGTCCAGGGCCAGCATGGAGAGAGGAGTGAATTTAACAGGCCTCATCCTCAGCTGTGTCCAGTGCTGGTCACACTCATGCACTGTGGGCTGGAGACAGAGCTGTGGCCAGCTGAACATGGTGGCACAGGCCTGTAATTTCACCTACTAGGAAAGCTGAGACAGGACTGCCTCAAGTTCAAGGCAGCCTGGGCTATAAAGCTAGACCCTATCTCAGAAAAGCAAAAACAAACCAAAGGAGGGGCTGTAATGTTGCTCAGTGCTACAGCACCTGCCTAGCAGGTGAGAGGCCACGGGTTCAGTTCCCAGTTCCGCCAAACAGCTCCAAGCTGCCTATTTAACAACCCTCCTCTTAGGCTAACCCGTCCATCTATTAGTGATCAACCCATTCGTGACAGAACTCTGAGGCAGCCAACACCTCTCTGAGTCCCCACCACTTCGTAAGTCATGGTGGGGGTTTAATTTCAAAATGAGTCTGGTTGGGGACATTCAGACCACATCTGCCAGCACATCTGGGGAGTGCTGGTGCCTGGGAAAGAACATGGGTTCTGAATGTCGCTCTGGCTCCCAATCCCAGGGGCTTGGGGAAACTGTTTAATCTCTGATCTCTAATTCCCTTTACTCCACGATGGAGGTTAGACTTGGGCTGCTTGCATTCCAGGGGTGAAACCTGGGGGGAATTTGAGAGTGTGGAAAAAGATTTGAGGCTGTCAGGAAGGAGCCAGGCTTGGCACCCTGACTCCCCACTTTATGCACCCAGCCTGCATTGGGGAACCTACACTCAGTCCGCCCCGCAGCAGGCAGCTAAGGGAGGGCTGGAGAGGAGGGGCAGCCACGGAGGGCTTTCCAGCACCAGATCACCTGCGTTAGTGGGAAAGGTAGCCAGGAAACTCGGCCAGGACACAGGGAGTCCGCAGGGCAGTGCCTCAGCCCCGCCCCCCCCAATCCCTCCAAGGGCCTTAAGAGATCAAATCTCCAGGCTGGTTTGGCAGGAGACAAACCCCAGACCAAGCCCTAAATCCCCCCAAAGCCCTCAGGGTGAGCTCCTCCCCAGCAGGCCCCACTTTCACCTTCACGTGAATCTTGGATCCTGCTGTGACTCTCAGCTGTCCTACTTAGGAGGACATAAAGGACCTGGAAAAGACCCCTAACTGGTCAGCTCAGCAGTGCCAGGCCAGCGAGCAGCACAGGCGGGGGACACAGCACGTGGTTGACATAGGTGCAAGACTTCCAGGCCTCAACTCACAGTCAATGTCCTGTTTACGAACAGGGCCTCACCACAGCTCACCACAGGCCAGGCTCCAGGACGGCGCCCCCATAGCCAGAAGGCCAGGTCTGGACGCAACGGTACAGCCAGCTGGACTAACAGGCTGAGTGTGGCTGAGGCAGCAGAATTGCAGTGAGTTCAAGGCTAGCCCGAACTGCATGAGACCCTGTCTCAAAAATAAAAACCAGGCCAGGCGTAGGGGCACACACCTGTAATCCTAGCACTTGGGAGGGCTGAGCCAGGAGAATGACCATGACTTTGAGGCCAGCCTGGAGTACATAGGAAGTTCCAAGGCCAGCCTGAACTACATAGCAAGACCTGTCTTTTTTTGGGGAAGGGTACAGGGGATCAAACTTGAGACCTCACACTTGTCAGGCAGGCGCTTATGCCACTGAGCTAAATCCCTGGCCCCCCAGCAAGACCTGTCTTAAAAAATAAAAAAAAATTCAAAAGCAAAACTAAAAATATCCTACAAAACTTCATTTTCCTGTGATACTTAACCCACTTTCTCATCTTTTCGACCACTGGCACTGCCTGTGGTATGCCTCCAAGGTCACTACACCGGTGGTGAAACATGCCTGGGAAACGGGTTGCCCAAGCCTGGCACGTGGCCAGAGGTGGCGGTGAAAGGTCACCCCAGGCAGGTTCTCGGGGGTGGCACTCCTGTCACCAACAAGAGGAAAGAACCACGGGCTAAAACCCCAACAGCCACATCTCTTTAACAGTTCCTCAGACAACCATAAAATAAAAGGCAAACGCAACATGATTTGGCAAAGGTTTTTTTAAACATTAAATTAAAAAACATTCTCACATGGAAGAGATTCAACTTAGGTGCTTTGAGGAAATATTAAAGAAAGCAGAAGGTTAAAAAAACAAATAAAACATCCCAAATGATAAAAATAGATGTATCCGCCATAAAAATCCAACCTAACCTAGTCATTCATGGCTACTCAGTATTCAGAGCACGAAGTGACATACCAAAGTATAAAAAATAAACAACAGCCGCGCTGCCCACTGGGCCAACGGCCCGGCCCGGCCCAGCCCAGCGTGGGGCCTCCCGCCCTGGGGAGCGCAGCCTCAAAGCTCCTCCTTGGTCCTTCCCGGCTGTGTGCTGTGTTCCTCCACGAACTTGCTCAGGTGCTCCAGGTCTCTGTCCCCACCCTCAAATTTAATTGGGTTCTTTTTGTCCCCACTGGGGGCAAAGTAGATGGTGGGGAAGCCCTCCACCTTGTAGCGGTCACTGGGGACGTCGTTGGCAGTGGCGTCCATCTTGGCGATGACCAGGTTCTTCTGGCCTTTGTACTTCTTGGCCAGGGTGGTGTAGATGGGCTCAAGCTGCTTGCAGTGCCCACACCAGGGAGCGTAGAACTCAATGAGGACATCCTTCTTGGGGTCCATGACGATGGCGTCAAAGGTCTTACCCACTACCACCTTGACTGGGCCCTTGTTGTTCTTGGGGACCGGCTGGGATTTGATGACAGGCTTCAGTTTTCCTGCCAAGAAAAGCAGGAAGGGGAGGGGGTGTCAGTACTAGAAAGCCTGAGGCCTGGTGGTTCCCCTGGGCAGTGACAGCCAAGGGGAAGAGCGTGACCTGCCCTCAGAGAAGGGGCTCGTCCCAGCCGTGGGCCCTGTTGTGGTTAATTCACATCTTCTACCCTCCCGGTGCCCGCAAGCCAGAGGGTGGAAGCTGATCAACAGGCACCGTGGTGTGCTATCAGGTTTTCTAATAACACGAAACTTACTTTCAAGTTTGCGTGCCTATTTTAAGGACGTGGTGATGCATGCCTGTGACCTCAGCACTCTGGGAGGCTGTGAGGCCGGAGAATCACAAGTTGGTGTGTAGCTCAGGCCTATGGCTCACTCCCAAGTGCCAGAACAGAACAAAACGCAAAATATAGCACAGCAACAAGGCTTTCTGTAAAATTTCTAAAACAGTCAAGTGTGGTGGTATATGCTGGTAATTCCAGCACTCAGGAGACTTCACGGCCAACCTAGGCTATACAGCAAGTTCCAGGCCAGCCTGGACTACTTAGTTAGACCTTGTCTCAAAAAACCAAAAATTTCTAAGACATATCTGCCTTTTTCCTAAGAAAAAAGGACCTGGGATTCTTTGTGTCAACCTACCCCCCCGCCACCAGCGAAGAGGCCCTGGAGCAGGACGCAAGGCACTCTGAGCGCTCCCCCAAATCCGCCCTGTCCCTCCCTCTCCACACCCTGCTCTAATCCTTATTTCAGCTTTTTCAGGCCTACACTAAATAAACCCTCAGCTAGACCCCAAATTTTGCTCTGCTTTCAAATGAGGCAAAGGTGGGGCTGGGGATTTAGCTCAGTGGCTTAAGCACCTGCCTGGCAAATGCAAAGTCATGAGTTCGATCCCCGGTACAAAAAAAAAAAAAAAAAAAAAAATCAAATGAGGCAAAGGAATTGCCAAAAGGAAAAGATGAAACCCAAGACATGCACACAAATGTCCCAAAACTTCTCAGCTGTCTTGGTGCTGTGACATTCAGGCACCGAGGTCAGAGTGACTGGAATGGGGCCAGGCTGCCTAAGGCCCCCGGCCTGCCCAGGTGCCGGCTAAAGCAAGCGGAGCCCCAGCTACGCTCACCCTTTTTGAAAGCTGTGACGAAATCCCGGAGGGCGTCAGCGTCGAACTCCTGGGGCTCCATGGCGAACTTGTGCCCGCCCTCGTCCAGGATGGCCGCATTGATGTCCTCGCCGCTCTCGCTGAGTCCCAGGTCTTTCACCTCCGTGGCGTAGTCGTCCTCGTCGGCAATAGCGAAGGTGTACTCAGGGAAGTCCTTTGCCACCTCCAGGACCTTGCTCCGCCAGAACTGAGTGGCTGGAAGGTACCAAGCACTGTGAGTGGAGCTTAGGCCCTAGGGTAGAGTTCAGGGGGTGCTGCTGATCTCTGCTCAGAGGAAAGCCCTGCGGACAGCACCACAATTTGGGGACAGCACCCTGCCTGGAGTGGAGGCGGGGCTGGTCCTGCTCCACAGCCTCATCTGTGAGGGGGCCTGGGCGCCATCCTCTCTTGCATGAGGGGGAAGGGGAAAGGGTGGGAAATAACCCTGATGCCCTAGCAGCCACTGACCTGCGGGGACCCCAGGGCAGGACCCCTAAATGCGCAACCCCAGCAGTCCCAGGCCCCTCACCAGTACGGTAGTCAAAGCTGAAGTCCACGGTGTAGTAGACAACCACCAGGGGGCGCTTGGTGTAACGCTTGGCGTCGTTGGAGGTCTTGCGGTGGCCCACCAAAGGCAAGGCATGTTTCACCACATGGTCCTTGATGGCTGAAGCGGAGGTGGAACCCTGTGCCAGAGAGGGCGCAGGTGACAGTGGGCCTGACACAGAGGTAATGTATGCAGCTGTCACACTGAAGGGGGCAGTGGAGACAGGTTGCCAACTCATCATGCGCCCCTCCCAGCAGCTCCTGGCTTCAAAGGGGTTGAGAACCCTCCAGAGTTCACTGCTGGTCACGCAGCCATCCCTGGGCACACACATTGCATGGGGCCCTCACCAGAACCCCTCTGTGGACCCAAGTCTGTGTCTTCGACAAAAGGAACAGGAGGAAGGAATCACAGCAGCCATGCAAGTCCAGGGAAGAGGAGTCCCAATCCCATGCCGAGAACAGATGGGGCAGAGGCCAGGATAGAGGACCGGGGCCGGGGACAGAAAGACATGCTATGAGCTCCACACTGGCACTCACCACTCCCACCCGACCCATTCAGTGCCCACAAGCCCACAGCCCAAAGAGCAAGAGCCACAGTGCCCCAGGGCATCTGGGCACACAGGGCCACCTGCACTGCCATCCAGCTCTGCCACATAAGTCAATGTCACAATTCCTTCCTGATTCAAGCCTATCCGGTGGAGCCACCCAACGCTGAGCTGGGCCAGGCCTGACCTGGTGGGGACCCATGTGCCCTTCTAGAACTGCACGTCACTTGGTTGGTCATACAAGGCAGGAGTGCCTGAGCGGATGCAGTGCAAACAAAGGCCAAGTACATGAAACAGCAGCTCCAAACAGGGACCCAAAAGGAGGCCAAACCTGTGGAGGAGCAACGCCGCCAAGCCTGGTGCTGGCTGCCAGGAGGGACAAGAGCCAAGGACCGAAGGCCTCAGGCCCTCAGGCCAGGTGCGGAGTTCCAACCCCACCCCTCCTGGAAACAGACACTGCCATGGGCTGGCTGTGCTCCCGCCGCTTGTGGTGGCAGTGGGGACAGGCTGGGGAAGCTGGTGGCCCACAATGTCCCGAGCTGTCTACTCACCTGTACGTCCAGCACGTGGCGCTGGGCCTCGTACTTGGACTGGAACTTCTCAGGCTGCATGACGACCAGCTTCCCTGGGGACACCTTCAGGAACTTAGCAATTTCAGTGTTGAAAGTATGGTGAAATTTGTAGTCTTCTCGAAGGTTGTTAGCTGGCAAGTTAACAGAGAGGTAAAATGCAGTTTATTCAATCACTTATCTGACACGATTCACCTCACTGCCCACCTCAGCCAAAGCACTTGCCCAGAGAACTGGGCCTCCTGGGTGACTTCCGTGGGAAGCACCAAGGCTATCATCAGAGGGGGTTCACCCTTGAACACTCGGCACCAGCGGAGGGCCCTGGCCCTGTGTCCTGGGGTTTGTCAGAACAAAACCGACCAAATGTTCACAGAAAACTCAGCACTAACTAATCTGTCAGGTGCCGCTGTAAACCACCATCTCCAATGATGGCAGCATATGGTTCCTGAGGCTGACACACATCACGCAGGACATCTAAGCAGCACGTGTCCCTCATCCTTATGCCAAGTTTTCATAGCTGGTCCCCTTGTGGGGGTTTGATTTTCCTTGGCAAGCTTCCTGCTGACTCATTAAGAATGGATGACAAACAGCCAGGTACAGTGACACAGTTGTCACTCCAGCACTCAAGAGGCTGAGTCTGTGGTCAGTCTGGAGTATACAGAGACTTGTGTCCAAACAAACATGACAAGACCACCCCACCCAAAGGGATGACAAGGTCACCTATGCAATGAAGACCAAGGAAATGGGCTGAATTTAGCTGTGCTCTTAAATGTTACTGCAGCTTTAATCTGCACCAGACGTACACATTCATTATTGTACCACACAGAAATCAGCGGCTAAGTAGCAAGCAGTACGTTTAAAAGCTTCTAATTAGCTCTAAAACATGACCACTGATAGCTTGCTTTTAAAGCAGGACCAGCACTCACAGGCACTCTGCTGAGTGCTTAGCCTAGGTTGCCCACCCACCACGACTTCCTAAAGCAAAGACCACCCCTTAGGCACTGGGCACCACGCTGGAGTCTCGATGCTAGTTACCAGGACAGCCAGGACTGGAACCCGGGCCTGCCTCAGGCCTTTGATCTACAGAAGACCACTTGTACAGCTCTCTTCGAATGCAGAACAATTACCTCCACATCAGTTAAACCAGGCTGTGTCTCCATGTACTGACATGCGGAGCTGGCTAAGCTATTTCCTCCTCCCTTCAATTGGTTCTAAGCAATATAAGTAGAGCTAGGTGAGGTACTGATGTGTTTGTTATCTTTAGGCAGCCCTCAGCTTTCTGTTTCCTCTCTTCCTGTCTCCCTAGAAACAGTTGAGCACAGCAGGAAGGCAGAGCCACATAGCTCCAGCAATGTCAACTGGATTCCAGTCTCAAGATGAGAGACTATGATTTCCCAGGGCACAAAAGATAACATACCAGAAACTGAAGTAACAGCCTTTTAAACATGTAAATGCTACCATAACTGAGTTACAAAGGTCGATCTTTCTGCATACTGCAGAGGTGTCTTCTGGCCTCCTAGCCAAGACTCATGTAATTACACCATTCTCATCCTCACTCATCCTCAAACCACTCCCTTCCCTTAACAAATTCTGGGGGAGGCCCTGGGTCACAGCCTTTGTTCTGTGAATCCTCATCTGTACCGGACTCAGGACCCCCTGGCTACCTAACTACAAATACATCTTAGTGTCTCCATTTTTGCTGCGGGTTATACTGGAGATGGTAGATGGAATTAAGTCACTGGGATTCCAATAACCTTTCAATGGGATTACAACTATAAACTTTCCGGACTGTGAGGAAGACAGGAAGAAGGATTACATTTGGATTACAATACCGATCCATGGTCAGACCAGCTGGTTGAGTGGGACCCCGCTGCACATCCTCTCAGAGGGCAGGGAAGATGGCATTGCTGGCCTTGCCCACCCACCATCCAGGATCCTGGCCTCAACTACAGGGAACAAAGTTGCCTCCCGCAGATGCCCCAGGGTACTTCCGGTGCCACCCACACAGCCAGCACCTACCTGCATCCTGATACTGTTGGTAGGCGGGGTCACTGTCCCTCTGAAAGACCCCAATGACAATGACATCATCCCCATCCTTCAGGAAATCCTGGACCTGCTTCAGGCTCTGGATCTCCTTGGAGGGAGGCCCCGACTGCTCGATCATGTAGTCCACGATGCCTGGGAGCACAGAGCAGGCCTGAGGAGGGGCCCAGAGCCGACCTGCCACACAGCCCTGCAGGGCACCACCATCCTGTGTGGTGGCAGGGCAGGATGCTGCCTACCGTATTTCTCCCGAGGGCCATTGTAGTCGAAAGCCCTTCCCTTGCGGAAGATTTTCAAGGTGGGGTAGCCGGAGACATCGAACCTCTTAGCCAGGTCAGTCTCTGCAGTGGCGTCCACCTTGGCCAGAGGGATGGGAGGAGAGCGCTTGCTCAGCTCCTTGGCCGCCTTCTCATACTCAGGCGCCAGCTTCTTGCAGTGCCCGCACCTGCCAGGAGGAAGCAGCTGTCAGGACCCAGTCCCAAGGTAGACACGTCCCCAGTCCAGCAAACCTGGGAATGCTGTCTTGGAGACAGCAGTGGGCCGGGACCCTTGTGAGAACCAGAGGACAGTGGGCTCATTCTGCCACACTCGTCCTTGGGCGGTGTGCACGTGCACACACTCATGCACATTTATGTGTGTAGACAGGAGCATCAAGCACTGGGGCTCAGGGTAAGAGTGGGCAAGGCTGGGAGGGAGAAAACCCTGAGGAAGAGGATTTCCTTGGTCAGAGTGCTGGCTTCAGAGAAGCAACAACAGCCTTCTGTTTGACCTGATGGCCACATTCCTGATCCAGAACTCCCTGGCTTCTCATTCGTTTTCATGGCACACCTGCCCAGCGCAGGCCCACAGTTATGTCCTGGAGAGGCCCCACCAGAGTGGCTGCTGTCCCACCGCACTAAGCGTCCCATGTGGGTCACACACCCACTTCACGAGGCCAGATGACGGCAACCACTCAGACCCTCAAGCTTTAGGGACCCTTACAGAGAAGCCAGTTTCACTTTCTCCTGCTCCTTCTGGCATCTTCTTCTCCCCCATCCCAAGAAAGGACGCCCTGCTTCCTCCCACACCCACTGCCCCGGCAGCGCTTCTCCCTCCAGAAGATGTGGCACCTCGAGCTCACCCTGTGCCCACCGCACCACACCGCACCTGCCACCTTCACTCTGGCCTGGTGACAGAACCACCCATCTTACCACGGGGCGTAAAACTCCACCAGGATGATGTCAGCGTCGTTCACAACTTCGTCGAAGTTCTCCTTAGTCAACACCAGTGTGACTTCAGGTGGAGGTGTCCAGTCTGGCTGGGAGACTTCCCCGACCTTGGCAATGATTTCTGAAAGAAGCAAAGGAGACTGAGCACGTGGAGACCTAAGCTGGCAATTCTTAAGGCTAGGGGCTGCTCCACAAGCTGGGGAGGAGGAAAGTCAAGGTCGCAGCACAGCAGAAAATGTGTGACTTCCTGAACTCCAACTGTGACTCTAGCCAGGTCTGGGCAGGTTTTTGTTTTGTTCTGAGGTACTGGCAATCAAACCCAGCCATCAAACTCTGTCCCAATCCTTTTAATTTTCTGAGATAGGGTTGTGCTAAGTTGCCCAGGCTAAACAATTCTGCCTCAGCCTCCCATGGAGCTGGGATCATAGCTATGCATCACAGTTAAGAGGACAAGGGCTGGAAAGGCTGCCATTTTCAATGACCTGTGGCGTTTGCTCTGGCCAGTGGCCTCCTCTAGATGGCGAAAGGCCTACCTGACAGTCACCACTCACTGATTTTGACATTATGTCTAATCAATACAACTTGGGAACACCCTTTAACATGAAACAGATTACATACATACTAACCATAAGCACCTAACTTCAGCCTACTCCAGGCAGCAGAAAATGTGCAAAAATACAGGAAAATACAGAAGTGCAGCAGTAGCTCCCACTGCTCAGGCGGCAGGGGCTTCACCTGGGAAGGCTTTACAACCTGTGCGTTTGTGGCTTCACTACCCAGAGAGCCCACAGCTGGGAATATCATCTTATGAGGAGCTCACAGGGCTCCCTGCCGAAGTGGCTCCCTAACAGTGCGCTTGCCTCGTGTGCCTGAGGCCCTAGGTTCGATTCGCAGCACAAGACAAAAACAGCTCTCTCTCTCCAAACCAAAACTCACACCAAGAGCTTCTTAGCGCAGCTGCAAAGCCCCCTCCTCAGGATAGTCTGAGAACCACAAACTGAAGGGTGCACATGGCACCTTATGCTACCCCCAGCACGGCTCCTGCTGCAAACCTGGAGGCTGGACCCACCTTACCTGGAGAGGCCCATTTATTACACCATACATGGAGTGGGGGAGGCGAGGGAGCAAAGCTTCCAAAACAAGCTGGCCCCAGATGCCAAATACAGACACCCACTTGCTTTCAAAGACATTCGCTCCTTTTGACTGTCTTTAGGTTCAGTTGCCTATGGGCTGATATGGTAAAACCATTTATTAAACCACAGGGGCAGAATGGTGTTTATGATGCTAATAGCCATGTAATTAGAAAAATTATTCTCACACACACACACACACAAATCTGTTCCTTTCTTCTGTAAACAAAGTATTTCTCAAGTCCACAGAGGAAACTTCCTTTCCCAGTTGCCTTCCTGGAGGGGAGCTGGGTACACCAGGGCCAGGGGAGAAAGACCATCCATCAATCCACCCCTCACAACAGGGAGGTGTCACCTGGCCATCACAAAAAGAAGGGACTGTGAGATTCAGTATCAGTGAGGTGCTTGGCCTCACGGTCCCTCCGCTGAATGGAAAAGAGATTCAGACAGATTTGGAGATCACCCAGCTGACCTCAAGAGCCCCAGCAAGGGGAAGGCGCTACTCCAGGACATGACCCTGTTCCATGGCAGCATCATAGCTCGGCACAGTGGCACATCTGTACTCAAGTACTGAGGGAGGCTGAGACAGGAGGGTTGCCAAGTTTGATTTCTGCCTGGGCAACTTAGCAAGATTCTGTCTTAAAACCTAAGTGATGATGTGTGTGTCTCAGTGGAAGAGTCCTCTGGGTTAGATCCCCAGGCCAGGAAGCAAGGGAGATCCAAATCCACTCAGTGTTGTTTCCCACTATTCCATGCTGAGAAAAGAATGTGCAGTTTCCTCTCCCTCCCACCCCGCCGTGTTCTGGGGATCATGTAGTGCAGGCTGGTACTCAAACTCTTGGTGATCCTCCAGCCTTATTCTCCCCAGTGCTGGTGTTACAGGTGTGTGCCACCATACCTCTTCCCACACCGGGGATCAAACTCATGACCTCCAACTTGTTAGACAGGTGCTTATGCCATTGAGCTAAATCCCCAGCCCTACACCATACCTTTTCTACATTTTCAGTTTTGAGACAGGATCTTGCCAAATCACTAAAATGCCTGGGTTGGGCTCAAATTTGCAATCCTCCTGCCTTAACCTCCTGAAGTGCTGGATTGTACACGTGCCTTTTTCACCACTTTTAGACTGATTAAAACAGACACAACCTTGCTAAAGAAAATCACAATTTAAGGCAACCTAAGCCAAATCCACTAGGCCCGAGTGTAGACCCAGTCTCACTTGGCACACGGCCTGGCACCGCAGCAATAGGAAGCCTTGGACACTTCTAAGAAATGCCAAATTTGAAGCGGTTTTCTGTTTTGTTTTTGGTACTGGGGATCGAATTCACGACTTCGTGCTTGCAAGGCAGGAGCTTATGCCACAGAGTTAAACCCTCAGCCCCTTTGTTTTGTTTTTTGAGACAGGGTCTCACTATACAGTTCAGGCTGACCTTGAGCTCACTTTGTAGCCCAGGGTGGCCTTGAACTCACGGCAATCCTCCTGCCTCAGCCTCCTGAGAGCTGGGATTACCGTAACTTGAAACTCACTGAGATGCAGCAGTCCATCTGAGCCTCCAGACACACACTAAGCACTAAGCACACTGCTCAGGTATACATCAAGAACTGTGCCTGTCTTTTCTTGCAGTCCAGTGCCATTGTCACGGCCTGGATGCCAGGCAGGATACCCTGCCCAGTGCAACAGACGCTGCTCTCACAGTGGGGCCATCGCCTTTCCTTCCTTTCTGTCACTCAAGACTGCCCCTTCACTTTCACTCCGGGGGAGGAGGTGCTGGGCCCTGGTACCCCCAACCACCCAGGCACAGCTCACCTTCCGGGGTCCTGGAGCCCTCGTAGTCAACAGCCTGGCCTTTCTTCAGGAGCTTGATGGTGGGATAGCCGCTCACATCGAACCTGCTGGCCAACATGGACGCCGAGGTGGCATCTATCTTAGCCACAGGAATTGGGGGGTCATTATCCTTCAGCGTGCTGGCAATTTTCTCATACTCTGGAGCAAACTGCTTGCAATGTCCACACCTAAAAATTTGATTCGGGGAAGGAGAAACGGGTTAACTGCATCCATGGAGATTTAAAGCCAATGGAACACACAAGATTGGGGGCCCCAGGAACCACCTGAGACTCTAATCCCCCTGGGGAAGGCCAAGCAGCTCTGGAGTTAAGCAGGCCTACGTGTGAACTCCAGCTGCAGCTTAGACAAATCCTTCCAACTTTTAACTTGTACAGACTGTTGTTTTCCCATCATCATCATCTCTTAACAGTGTAGTACAGCAACTATTCCCGCAGGATGTGGGTGAGGTCAGGGATGGGAAGTAATGCAGGGATGGCTTAAGGCATACTGACGGCTGTGTGTACAGCTCACACACAACACTACTGCCTAGAAGAACCTCAGCATCTGGGGATTCTGACAGTCAGGGGATGGAAGAGGCTGGAATCGACCCACCTTGGACCCTGGACACCAAGGAAAGGACCCATAAACCTGTCAAAGCTGGCCCATAACCATTTCCAACGGGTCTGTGAGGCCACAATTCTTTACTCTCACTCTGGGTACACAGTACAAGTGTCCGAGGCTGCCTGGCCATTTCCAAGGACATCAGCTGCTACTGTTGACCTGCAGCAGGTTGATGCATGAATGGATGCGCCGGGAGAGGAGGTCAGACGTACAGTGTTTACCCAGCATGTGAAACCCTGGGTTTGACCCTCCACACTGCACCAAAGAAACAAACCCTACTATGAATGGGTTAATAAATGTTTTCAGTAACTTTCCCATTTTCATTTTTACACAGTAAATGCTAATAAACATGACACAAAAAACTCTTTGGGGTCTTCAGTTTAAGAGTGTTAAGAGGATCTTGTGCTGGCCATGGTGGCATATGCCTGTAATCCCAGTACTCAGAAGGCTGAGGCAGGAGGATCACAGCAAGTTTGAGGCCAGCCTGGGCTACATAATGAGTTCAAGGCCAACCTGAACTTCACAGCAAGACTTTGTCTCAAAAAACCAAGTACATAATTTTTTTTTTTTTTTTTGGTACCGGGGATCGAACTCTTGACCATGGGCTTGCAAGGCAAGCGCTTATGCCGCTGAGCTAAATCCCCAGCCCCAAGTACATAAATTTTTAAAAAATTAAAAAAAATAAAAAAGGCGGATCTTAACCAAGAAAGCATGAAATCTGCTGACCTACAAAATAGGAGGGAGGGCTGGGTATGTAGCTCACTGGAATAATACTTGCTTAGCAAGCCTGAAGCCTTAGGTTCAAACCCCAGCATTGAAAGAAATTAAAAATAGTAATAAACTCGGCCAAACCAAAGTACTTCTCATCTACAAGATAAAAATTAGGAGTGAGGTGACAACTTCAGAGACCTACTGAAAAGACTACTTGGATGTTTTTGCATAAAACCCTTGCTCTGTACTTAAAACAGGTGCCAGGCAAGTGACAAAAGTAGTCCCTGACCATTCTATGCCAGAAATAAAATGGGGAGGGAAGGGAAGAAAGCAGCAGGAGTGGGGGACAAGAAAGGTCATCGGGGTTGCATGTGGGCTGAGACAGGGAAAGGACGGGTGCCTGTGTGCCCCAGGCCGGGCATGTACAAAAAGACCACCTTGGGTCAACAGGCTGTACTTTGGGCAGCCAGCCTCAGCCTGCTTGGCAATGGGAGGAAACCGCCTTCCAAAAGGCTGGCTCAAGGCTGCCTGGTGCCAGCTGGTGGGATGACGGATCCCAGCTCCCAGCAACCCTCATTGGGGCGGAGCTCCTGAGCCAGACCCTCCCACCAATCAGAGGTGGTCCAGCCGTGGGGGCCAGAACGTGCATCCTCACCATGGCGCGTAGAACTCCAGGAGCACTGTGTCCTTGTCAGCCACAAAGTTATCAAAGTTGGCGTCAGTTAGGACCAAGACGCCGTTTTCTTCCTTAACTTCCAAATCTTCCTCCTCATCGTCGTCGTCGTCATCCTCTTCCTCTTCCTCATCTTCATCCTCAATGGCATTTTCCCTATCAGGAGAATCTGAGTGGAAAATACCCAGACTAGTGAGGAAACTGGACACTGCCTTGGAAAGTTTCTTAGCTCCCCGAGTCTCAAAACACACCATGTATCACCCCAAAAGTGTACGCACTGCATCCTGCAGCAGGGAGGTTGAAAAGCACCACTCTAGACTTCAGAGTCCAAATGCTGGGAAAAGAATTGGGGGCAGAGTGAGCCCCCCATTTGCCAGGCCCTCAGCACAGACCGGGCCACATGAAAAGCTGCTTGGCTCCGAAGGGCATGAACAGGAAACGGGGACTCGGTCTCAGCTTTCACTCGAGGGCTTCACACACCAAGGCTGCTTCTAAAAGCAGGCAGCATTTCACCTCAGCCTCTGCAAACAGCCCTGTGTTCCAGCATCTCTTTAGAAAGACTGAAGAGGAAAGTAGACAGTCATGTTTTACTTAGGAAATCACCTCTGAGAAACACGCAG
>PVJX010035557.1:0-18156 GCA_004027295.1 Dolichotis patagonum | reverse complement strand
ACCCAATCCAAAAATGGGCATCTGAAATGAATACACAGTTCTCAGATGAAGAAATACGAATGGCAAATAAATACATGAAAAAATGTTCATCATCATTAGTCATGAGAGAAATGCAAATTAAAACCACACTGAGATTCCATCTCACTCCAGAAAGAATGGCCAGGATAGAAAAGACTACCAACAACAAGTGTTGGAGAGGGCTGTGGGGAAAAAGGAACTCTTCTACACTGTTGGTGGCAGTGTAGACTGTTGCAACCACTGTGGAGGTCAGTCTGGAGATTCCTCAAAAAGCTGGGTATGGAAGTCCCATTTGACCCAGCTATTCCACTTCTGGGCATATTCCCAGAAGAACTGAAAACATCATACCACAGTGATATATGTGCACCCATGTTTATAGCAGCACAATTTGTAATAGCCAGATCCTGGAAACCGCCTAAGTGCCCATTAGCTGAGGAATGGATAAAAAAGTTGTGGCATTTTTATACAATGAAGTACTACTCAGCTATGAAGAATGATCACATCGAGATATTTATAAATAAATGGACACGACTTGAGACCATTCTCTTAAGCTAAATAAACCAAACTCATAAGTGTAAATACCGTATAGTATCCCTAGTATGAGAGTTGATAAGAGTATATAAGATTTTATGGTAAGCATGAGTCCCCATCTCATAGCTTTGAAGCCTTTCAATGTTTTCAATTATCAGTTGGAATGGTTTTATTCTGTTTTGTTTGACTGTATCATGCATGATTATATGAACAGCTGTTTTGAAGAAAAAAAAACATTATGACAGCTATTGCTGATTTAATATCATCCTTCTTAGAAGTCCTACCATGCTTCTATTGTTCTACTACCATTGGTTCTATCTATCACATTGTGTCTTATTGGGATTTGAATATGTGTGATAGTTTAAACAAAATTTTTCTATCAAAAGTGAAAGATTATAGTACCCATTGATCATTTTCTGTTATTTGGTTCAGAAAGCCCTGTAATTCTTTCACTCTTTGAATGGCTTTATACTATTTTGTTATGTTTGATATTATTGTATTTGAAACTATGCTCAACTATAGCAGAGAAAGAGATATTGTGATAGCTACTGTTGATGTCCAGTTGTCTTAATGTAAAGTACTGTGTTGCCTATGTTGTCCTGTTCTGATCTGCTCTGTACTGCCCTCTTTTGTTTTATTCTCTTTAAAATAAAATTTTAAAAAGGTGGGGGAGAACCTCTGACAGGACGCCGTGTGGAACAATTTCCTGGCTCTAACTCCAAAGTCTGATGGGCAGATGGGGGAGAATGCCCCATCCCTCTCCCCTTTGAGAAGTGTATGAATACCTGCTATCACCAGGCGAGTCCCTGCCACCTCATTGTGACCCTTCTCAAAGCTTCTTAGGTTGGCTGGGAGCCCTTGTTTAAGCTGGATTCTCTCCCAGGAGGCAGCCTGCTTACCTTCCAGGTGTGGGTGAACCTAGGCAGTGGTACAGTAGAGGGAGGGAGGAGCACTGGCCTGGAATCTAGAGACCAAGCTTGCCAAAGGCACAGAGACATTGGTGGCAGAACTCAAGCAGGGGCCAGCCCTGCCTTGTCATCCATCCAGGTATCCACCTTCTCATAGCCATTTCTCCCCTGCATCTATTCCAACACCATGTCATGGTCCACACCCCTGGGCTCATGCCATCTGAGGGCATTTGCGGAGCAAGGAGGATGAGAGAAGAGATAGTCAAAGGCATGAATTCTACCTGGACAGGCAACCCGGGTAGCTTTGAACTGAGCATCCCCTGGTGTAGCTGAGAGACACAGCAGTGTATTGGCACTGTTTGCACAAGCTCTTTCTGCATATAAAGTTCACACTCATAAAAAAACCAAACAATCAAGAAAAGAAAAATAACCAAAAACAAAGAAAAAAAAACCAGATTCCTCTGTGATTTCGAGCCTGTGGTTATCTTCTGGGGTCTACAGTTTTGTGTTAGTGTCCAATTCAGGGCATGTCTTTGCTGTCACTGGCAGGAAAATGAAGCAGACAGAGCCCAGATTATGCTGGATAATCCCAGTGATCCTTCGATAGTATCAGGGCAGGGTGCTGATTGTGATCCTTTCAGCTCCACAGAAGTTCAGGCTGATCCTGATCTCCGGTTGTGGGGAGGGGCCTGAGTTGTTCAGCCTACAACACTCCAGGTGTCTCTTGCTGGCCTGACTTTGCCTCGCTGACCCTGGACATCTCTTGCAATTGTCCCTCACCCAGTCACTGTGGAATTTCAATCCTGGGAGTCCTGAGATAAAGTTAATTCACAGCTGCTTTTCTTCCTAGGTTTAGTTGTTTCTTCTCTAAATGGTACTGGTGCTGCTACCTAGAAACAAAGCAGGTTTCCAGGTCATGGAATTTTCCCTCCTCCAAAATGGGCGATAAAGCATCTACCCAAAGTCTCCAGGGAAAGCCCAACATTGGAAGAAAAACCCCTGCTGTTGTCTTCTGCACAATCCTCCTATTTTCAACGTAATTTGAGGGAATGTTTAAGGGACATTCATGGTACAAGAATATCCCTAGTGGAGAAGAAAAAGACAAAAATAAGATGATGATTTAAGCTGAAGCCACCCAGCTTTATGAGGAAAATATCTTTCATGTCCAAAACAGTATTTTAGAGTAGAGAAGCTATATTCACATATAGACATTCCCCATTTAACAATTTATCTGTTTAACAAAGATTCAGACTTAAAATCCACTGCTTGGACTTATGACCCACCTTTTTCTGTGCAATTCTGTGCATCTTCTGTATAGAGCCTTAGTGTATTTTTTTGTACAGTATACCTTGTTTATTTGGTATACTGCAGTTTTTGCTGATTATACTGTACAGTGCTGTAGTTTTATGCTCTGTTATATATTACAGTACTGCATGTAAGAGTTCTGTAAATGAAAGCAAAGTCACTGTTATAACTTGTATCTAGATATCCCCCTAAAGCTTCATGAAATCATAGGTGAGACTTTTCAAAGCCAGATATGGGGTGTATGATTTTCTGAGGCCCAGGCTGTGTGATTAATAAATTAGTTCACTAATTGTTGTGCCGTAGTTCTGGGTAGGATTAAGGGTGCCTCACCCTGGGTGTGAGGGCTACCTCTTCTAAGGGCGGGTAGCCTGGATAAGAATAAGAGAGAGAAAGAGGGTCTCTTATTGATTGCTTGCTGCCTTGCTGACTTCTTCCTCTGAGATGTACCTCTGGCTTGCCACCCTGCCTTGGAGACAGCTGACTATGGACTGAAACTCCTATATACTGTGAGCTACAATAAATCTTTCCTCCTTTAACATTGGGTGTTGGATATGTTGTCTCAGCAACAAGAAAAGTAACTAAGACAATCATAACTTGACCATTTCTTTATGCTGAATATTTTTTGTTCTAAATATTGTAATATACATGATATATACAATTCTTTATTTAGTGACAAGTTCAGCTAACAACCTTGTTGCTGGAATGGAAGTCAGTCATTAAGTGAGGAAATCCATACTCAAAATATATCTATGGAGCACACCTATGTGCTAAGCACAGTGTGCTAAGTAATTAGAATTCAGCAATAAGCAAGGCATTTATGGTCCCGGCCTTCATGGATTCACAATCTCAAGAGTGAAGTTCAGAGGATGAATCGTTGACCAAAAGCCACAGATTCGCTGTAAAGATGGGGTTCTTTGCAGGTAGATCATGGCCATGCCATGTCCTCTTTAACACAGGTCAGATTGAGGCAGATGGAACCAAGACATCCAGATTATCTGATCCAGATTTCGTTATGCATTTCTCAGGTGAGAGAAACTGAGTCTCATATCTAAGGTTTGGTTGGTTGGACTGGGAATGACTTTTTCTTCCTCAGGTATGGGGGTAGGAGCAGGGATCAGTCTGTGGACAAAATAAAGCAATACAAAACCCCTGCCTAATTCCCATGAGAATGATGTGTCCTCACTCAGGGAATCCACTTCGGCAAGGCAGTGAAGCCCCAAGTTCTGACATTTTTTGGAAGCTCACTGGGAAAGCACATGGCCCTGTTGACTGGCCTGACTTCTCTGCTTCATCCACTTGATTCCGGCCCAGGCCATCCAGCACTTCAGCACTGACAGAGGACTGCACGCTTAGTAGCAGAACTGGTACAGCTCTGAGGCCCAAATATGACACACCTGCTCTCTGACTTCATTAAAACAATGCATTGAAATTTATGTATTTCTTTCTAGACTTTGAGATATCACCAGACAGGAAAAACACTCTGCAAACCCTAATCACCCCAGGCCTTAGCACAGAGTTCAGCAGTGATTAAATGTTCCTTCCCTGCCTTGATTAGAGGAAGGAGGGCTGCATGTCCACCTTCCCTCCCAACCAGAGAGACATAACGGCCAAATTCTGAGGAGCTATTTCAGATCAACGTACTATACACCCTGTGCTATATCAAATATACAAGTGCAAAAACAGTTGTATTATATTTTCTATACCCTTTGGAGTGGCAGGTAGTCACAAGGAATGTGTTATATTATGATCACTCAGATACAAACAGTGGGTCAGAGAAGCATTGGGAAGTAGTGACAAATTACAATTTGGAGAAGAAGGGACAAGGAAAAGCTTTGTGAATGCAGCAGTGCCCTTAGAGGTGGGACCTAAACATAGACCAGGCGGAAAACATCTAGACAAAAGGCATAAAGGCTTTCAAAAGCCAAAGGCCACCACTGTTGGCCAAGCACCAAGATGATGCTTAGTAACTGCCTATCTTGGCTGCCTGCCTCGGGGTCTATTGGGCATCTGGATTAAGCTTCTGCTTCCTCTGCACCAACCTGGGAAGAAATCCTTAAGAGATATGTTTGAATGACAACCATAAGGATCATTCATTCAACAGCCAGTTAGCTTCAGTCAAAGATATACACAGCCCTCTGCACACACCAGTGGGGTTGATTTGAGAAGCAAAGTAGTGCTGTGACCTCAGAGAATCTATGCACTTGAGGTCAGTTTCTATTTGTATGTGTAGCTATCTGTTGTCTGAGTATAAATAAATGTTTGTAGTAAATACTTGTGTGTATATGAACATGTGAATAAAATCATGCAAACATTCAGTGTGCATACTCAACGTTATATGGAGAGCATGTTGGTAGAGCATGCATGTACTCCATACTGGCTTGTCAGTAAGAAACCAGCTGTTAGCATCAGTATTTCAAGTCCAGTTATGGGTCCTTACCTGGCCCCACAAAATGGGTAGCTGGTGACTGTCTAAGAGGAGAGAGATTTTCCTAGCAGGAGGGAGAGAAACCATTATGAGAGATACTGAAGGATGAGTAGGGTAATGCCAGAGTACAAGTGGTCTGAGCTGGACATTATCTCTTCCACCTCCTTCCAGGGTCCAAGTCTTTTCTATGGAACACTTGAAAATGTACATCTGAGTAGTGAGAAAGTGAGAATTCGCCTCTCCCAGTCTATTTCTCTTGTTTGTAAGATACAGTATAAACCCTCCACTATACCTACCTCCAAAGTTTCACTCCCGGAATGGGAATAACTAATGCCATCTGGCCCTGCTCTGTGCCACCATTCACTCCACGCAAGGTGGCCTCTTCTTTTTGTGGTTCCTACCTCTGTTCCCACTGCCTTTGTTTTAATAACTGCTAATACCTGAATGTTTAGAAAAATAGAAATTGACCTCATGCGCATAGATTCTCTGAGGTCACAGCACTACTTTGCTTCTCAAAGCAGCCCCACTGGTGTGTGCAGAGGGCTGTGTATATCTTTGACTGAAGCTAACTGGCTGTTGAATGAATGATCCTTGTGGTTGTCATTCAAACATATCTCTTTGAATTCTCTATTCAAGTGTCCTCTAAAGATGCTATAAGGTCCTTGCTAAACTCAAGCAGGTGGGACTGGATGGGGAGGAGATACTTTCTAAGCTCCTTCCTCGAATAGTACCTTTCCTGCTTCTGTCTCCCCAAACTGCGAGAAGAGTGATGATGTCTGTATCCTCACATTCAGGGACAATGCCATGGGAAGCCATGAAAAGATTATTTTAAGAGCGGTAATTAAAAATGTTGCTGTGATGTATGCCTTCTCCCCCCAAGCACAGCTATGTTGGCACAACATTCTTGAAGTATAGAAATGATCCCTGAAAGTATAGCCTGTGGCATGTGCTTCTCAAATCCCTCTGACACCAGTGAGGTGGATGTTTTTACCTCCATGCAGCACCATTAATTTGAAACTGCCATTTCTGGAAGCAACTCTTTCTCAGGTTCTTCTAATAAAAGAGCCCTTGCATAGGAATGAGGGAAACCCATGTGGCTGCCTGACGGATCGCAGTGTGGGAAGGTGTTCACCAGTATCCTTGCACCCTCCTCTCCCCAACAGTGAACTCATACTCCAGGAGATTTTTGTTCCTCTGGGATCTCTCCACCTGCCTGGATCTGATTAATTCTGATAGTGTTATTTTAGATAGTGAAGAGGCTGGAGGAAGATATGACAAAGTTTTTTCCTAACATCAAAAGCCACTATTTTTAAGCCCATTGTCTTACTGTTGAGTGAATAAGGTAGTGGTGATGGGAAGGTAATGTAGCATCTTTGTCTTTACCTTAGAATGGTAGGACCCATGAATTTTTAGAGATGTAAAACTAAATTTTAGGTCTACTCTTTGTGATAGGTAAGTTTGACTAAGCAGCAGAGCTATTTGTTCTTAGTGATTCATGGTGGCAGATAGTTTGTTCAGAGAGTGACAGGAATAACTAAATACATTTGTTTTCTCAGTTCCCAGTGACCTTCATTCTTTTATAAAATTAGCAAAAATAATGAGTTATTTTGCACCATTTTTTTTGTTTTTGTAGTGCTGGGGGCTAAACTCAAATGCCACGCTATATTCTCAGCACCCACATGCACACTTAAATTTTGAAACAAGGTTTTGCTAAGTTTTCCAGGCTGTCCTTGAATTTATTATCTTCTTGCTGAGCCTCCTGAGCTGGGCTACTGGTGTGAGACACCATGCCTGCCTATTTTGTGTCTTTTTCATCATTACTAAAGATGTTATTCTTAACTGGTTGTGTATTTGCATAAATTATGTGCACATTTGGGTAGTAGGTTTTATCAGTTCTTGCAACTTTACTTATTCTTATTTTTATAGAATATTAACAGAAATATATTCAGCAAGTGTTTAGGGACTTAGGAAATATTGAATTAGAACTAGCAGGAGCTATAAGTCATCTAGTTAGGAACCTAAACAACTGGACACTGAAAATGAGATTCAGAACAGTTCAGCAACTTATCCAATGTCTTAGCTGGTAATCCAGAATTTCAAGCTGGATCTCAGTCTGTCTAGCCATGTTCTAACTACTACCCAAGAGCTTCAATTCTAGAGCAAAGTTTCTCAACTTTAACATTACTGAGATTTTGAGGCAGGTAATTCTTTGCTGAAAGTGGGTGGGCTCTACTGTCTTGTGAACAGTAGAATTTTTAGCAGATTCCCTGGCCTCTATCTCCTAGAAGCAGTAGAAAGCATTCTTTGTCTCCAACCTGTGGCAATATGACAAGCAGAAATATCTCCAGACACTGCCAAGTGTTTCTCAGTTATGACCCACTGCTCTAGCAGGAACTAAAGACTTCTTAGGCTTGCACTGGAGCAGTGTGAGTTTCCTCTGCATAAGGTTAGAGTTAGAGGCTGGCACTCCTCTCGGGAAGCTGGGGAGCATACACAAAGCCAAGGCGCTGCAGTCTGCTTTTGCAGAACCAGCAATGTGGATGCTGAGAACTCCCACCCATCATGATGTTCAGACTCAGCCCTTCTTACACAAGGCTCACAGGACTAGATTGACAGGTAGAGGGTAGGCAGGGAGGTGAGGCTGGGCAGCTGACAGGGTTCAGGATGAATACATTTACTGCAGCCCAGTCTTCTGGCTGACATGCAGGAGCAGTTCAAAACCATTCTGCCACACTGGCAAAATCCAGCAGGCCTTCTCTAGGTAAGGAGTGTTAGACCTTTTGAGATCAGCACCACAGACAGCTCCAAGGGCGCTTGGGTTTTTTAGGCCCTAGACTGAGTGAAAATCATTTCAAGAGCAATTAGACAAAGAGAAAGCAACAGAAGAAATAAAAATAGGAAAGAAAGAAATTAAATTATCATTATTTGCAGGTGGTACTCTACATAGAAGACCTCCAAAACTCCACCAAAAGACTCCTAGATTTAATAACAAAATTCAATAACACAGCTGAATACAAAATCAACACTTAAAAATCAATAAAATTCCTGGACACAAATAACAAACTCACTGAGAGAGAAATTAAAGAAAACATACCTTTCACAATAACATCAAGAAAAATATGGTACAAATGTTACTGACTCCCAGTATTATTTTCCAGGTTGTTTACACCACTGTTTTGGTGACATGAAAATGAAAAATGAAAGCTACTGGATACTGGAAGAGATGCAGTTATTAAATTTTCAATGTTTTCAAGGTTAGGAAAGAAAATTCTTAAGGAGAGAAAAGTAAAGAGTGGAATTAGTTTCTGAGTATCTTTGAAAGGCAGAAAGGTCAAGCTTTGGAAAGGATTTCACTGATCCTAGGGGTTTGATAGTGTTCTCCAAAGCATGTCAAGAGCAGAGGGTCCCTTGGTTTACAGAGGAGTTGACCTATTTGATAACAGATTTTTGGCCATGAGTGAAGGTTCTGTGCCTGAGGAGGCACCAATTTTTAAGCCACAGAAAGGCAATCTAAGGGCCAGTTGTGATCTAGAAGCCCTGCTGAGTCTTGGACAACCCTCCAGTTTTTCCACAGGACTTTGAGTACAGGACTTTGAGTACAGGACTTGGACTCCAGCTTTTCCACAGGACTCTGAGTACAGGAGTTCCTCCCCACAAATGAGCTCATCCTTCCCTTGACAAAATGTTAACAGTCTGGCCTTAGGGATTGAGGGTCTGGTATGATCACTCCTGATGGGAAGAAAAGTGGAAGTCAAGAAAAGGCTGATTAAATGAATGAGTGAGCTGGACTAGATATGTTGGATGGAGCCTTGTGAGATTTAAAATGATTAGAGATCACAAGCTGCATTTCATGAAATAATAAAGAAATCAAACATTTGGATGAGAGACTGCAGAATAAAATGTGCCCCTTAGTATATGCACATTTTCAATAAAAAAAGCCAAATCTACAAATATGGCATTATATTCTTTAAAGAAAAACTGGAAGAATCTCTAACAAACAAAGGATAGGAAATATAAATTAATTTTAGAAAAGTTTATTCTTCCCAAAATAATTTATAGGATTTTACTGAAATTCAATGTGATTTTGAAAATTGTCAAAATGAGCCAAAATTTCATCTGGACTAAAGAGAGAACAAGACATTTTTGAAAACTTTAATGATGAAAGATTCTACAAGTAGGTTATTATTATAATTGGACAATTTTTCTTTTTAAAATTTTTTTATTTTAAAGAGAATAAAACAAAAGAGGGCAGAACAAAGCAGATCAGAACAGAACAACATAAGCAATAGAACACTTTACAATAAGACAACTGGACATTAACAGTAGCTATCAAACTATATCTTTCTCTGCTATAGTTGAGCATAGTTTCAAATACAATAATATCAAACATAACACAATAGTATAAAACCATTCAAGAGAGTGAAAGAATTCCAGGACATTCTGAACCAAATAACTATGATCAATGGCTACTATAATGTCTCATTTTCAATAAAAAGATTTGTTTGTACTATCACATACATTAAAATCCCAATAAGACACAACATGATAGAACTGATGGTAATAGCAGGGTAGGACTTCTAAGGAAGATGATATTAAATCAGCAATGGCTGCCATAATGTTTTGTTTTCTTCAAAACAGCTGTTCATACCATCACGCACAATAAAGTCAAACAAAACAGAATGAAACCATTCCAACTGATGTATGAAAACATTGAAAGGCTTCAAAGCAATGAAATGGGAAATCATGATTACCATGAAATCTTATATACTCTTACCAACTCTCATACTAGGGAGAATATATGGTATTTACACATGTGAGTTTGGTTTATTTCACTTATGAGTATGGTCTCAAGTCATGTCCATTTATTTACAAATATCTCAATGTGATCATTCTTTATAGCTGAGTAGTAATCCATTGAATTGGACAATTTTTCCATGGGAGTATTAATATTTTTCATGTTGATTATAAAGCTCTTTATGCATGTGTACATCCACAGACACAAACTGTTACAGATAGCGTATTAGTTAGTTTTCCCTGACTATGACAAAATACCTGAGAAAAACAACTTAAAGGAAGAAAGATTTATTTTGGCTCATGGTTTCAGAAGGTTCCATTCATAGTCACTTAGTTCCACTGCTTCTGGGCCCATGGTAAGGCAGAGCATCATGGCGGGGCACATCTGGTGGAGCAAATCCCCTTACTTCATGGCAGAGAAGAAACAGCAAGAGAGGGAAATAAAGGGGTCAGGGACAAAGTATAATTCCAAGGGGTAGCCCCTGTGATTGTTCAGAGAGAGCTCCTCTATCTCTGAAGAATCCACTCAACTATGAACTAACTCATTAATGGGTCAGTGCCCTCACAACCTAAGCACTTTCCCAGAGTTCATCAGCAGGCAGTGTACCGGATACAGAAAAAGACTCACTCATCTGAAAAGTGTCTATTCATTTCAGATACCCATTTTTAGATTGGATCTTTCAATTTGGGAGGTTTGATTTTTTGTGAGTTCTTTATACATTCTAGATATTATTCATTTGTTTGAGGAACAGCTGACAATAATTTCTTTTTACTCTGTGGGTTGTCTCTTTACCCTGTTGGTGGTTTTTTTGCTATGCAAAAGATGAGATCCCAGTTGTTGATTCTTTGTGATAGTTCTTGTGTGAATAGAACTTTGTTCATAAAGTCTTTGCCTACATCTCTATCTTTGAGTTCTACCTATTCTATCCTTCAGCAGATTTATAGTTTCTTTTTTAATATTTAGATCTTTGATTTATTTTGACTTTAGTTTAGTGCATGATGAGATATATGGGTGTAGTTTTGATCTTCAGCATATAGAAAGCCAGTTTTTCCAGCACCACTTATTAAAGAGGCTATATTGCTTCCAGTGAAGGTGTTTGGGCCCCTTTGTCAAAGATAAAGTGTCTGTGTTTAGAGTTATTTTTGAATCTTTTAATCTGCTCTATTGATTACCTGGTCTGTTTCTTTGCCAGTACCATGCTGCTTTTATCACAGTACCTATGTAGCATAATTTCAAGTCAGGAATTATAAAGCCCCCTGCTTTGTCTTTGTTGCCCAGAATTGCTTTTGCTATTCTATGTGTCTTCTGGTTCCAAATGAATTTTAGGATTATTTTCTCTAGTTCTGTGAGTATGCTATTGATATTTTGATTGGAATTCCATTAAATCTGTAAACAGTTTTAAAACTATGTCCATTTTCAGTATTTTAGTTCTTCTTGCCCAAGAACAAGGGATGTCTTTCCATTTTTTGATATCCTTTTTGATCTCCTTTTTCAGAGTAGTGTAGTTTTCAATGTAAAGGTTTTTTACTTCCTTCTTTAGATTGATCCTAAGTATTTTTTCTTTAGATGCTGTTGAAAACACACATCTTTTGACTTAGTAATTCCACTTTCAGAAATTGGTTGTGAGACAGGCATGGTAGTACACACCTGCAAACTTAGCATTCAGGAGGCTAAGGCAGAAGGATTGCCATGAGCTTGAGACCAGCCTGGACTACACAGTCAGGCTCTGTGTCAAAAACAGAAAACAAAAATTAAAAAAGGAAAGAAAGAAAATTTTAAAAATTGTACAAAAATAAAAGTTATAAGTTGAATGTCATGGAGAGCATAAATAAATCATAAAAATCCCATACAGTGGAGCACTGTAAAGCTGTTCAAAGGAGGCATGAGGGTCACAAGTTTGAGGTTGACTTAGGCAGTTGAGCAATTTAATGAAATCCTGTCTTAAATTAAAATAAAAAATATTTAAAAGACCCTGGGTTCAACCCTCAGTTCCACAAAGAAAGGAAAAAGAAAAAAAGAAAGAAAAAGGCAGATACATACACACTGATTAGAGATAGCCAAGTCCAGACTGCATTTTTAAATGAAAGGATAGTGTGCGCTGTGCAGTTTCTTGCCTACTTGACTAAGCGACTTTTGTTCTGTTTTGTTTTGAGCAGTGCTGGGGATTGAACCTAAGGCCTCAGGTGTGCTAGGCAATTGTTCCAACACTGAGCTACATGTCCAGACCCTTTTAATTTTAAATAAATTTAACTTAACTTTTTTTGAGACACAGAATTGCTACATTGCCCAGGTTGGCCTCAAACTTGCTATCTTGTTGCCACAGCCTCCAAAGTAACCAGAATTTCATGCATGTGCCACCACGCCTGGCTTGTATTGAGGTTTTCACACACACTACCATGTCTTGTTTAATTCCATCGATGTCACAGGACCCCAGCTTCTGTTAACCTCACTTCACTGCTAAGAAATTGAGGCTCTGGAATTTATGTAACTCTTCCACAAATAGCAGAGCCAATCTTTAAACTTTCATCTCTCAAACAACCTGTTATGGATTATAACTGTTCAGGATTATGTCACTTCTCAGGGACATAAGGCCACTTTTGCTAGAAGCTCTGCTTCCTCCCTTGGGCCTGTGGATGTCTAACAGATAACTGAAGTGGTGTGAAAAGGCTTGGCATGTCTTCTTCAGTTGTGTCTGTCTCCTCTGCTGCCTTAACCTTCGTTAGGTTCCACTCAGCTCTGGAAGTGGACATGTTGATCGCCTTTTGGGGTTGATAATGTGTTTTCTTCTACCCCACCTTTACACTCTTTCCCTTCAGGAGTTTCATAAGGGAAAGACTGAGATCACGAGACTGAGGTGTTTGTGCAGGATGATGATACCAACCACTAGAGAAAAGTCGACCCTGGTTACCTGGTGGCCCACATCTTTTTTTTTATTGGCCTATAGTTCTCTTTTTTAATTTTTAATTTTTATTTTTAAAAAAGATAAAATTAAACACAACTAAACAGAACACAAGAAACCAATGTAAGAGACATAAATTTCAAAGCAAGACAATCAGAGATCTTCATTATCTATCATAGTGACTCTTTGTTTCTTCCAAATAGTTGTCCATATCTTCACATACGAGAATTCACATGAAACAACATAGTATGGAACTGATCTGAACAGGATGAGGAAGGTGTTTTAGGTCTTCAAGACCAGACATAGGGAAGCCAATAATGGCTGTCATAATGTCTCTCATTCTCTTCAAAACAGCTGTCCATACCTTCATGTGTGTTGAATTTAATCAAAACAAAACAGGCTAAAATCACTCTGAACAAAGAATGACAGTATTGCTGAGTTTCACATCATGACACTACGGAATCAGCACTGGGTACTGTAGTGTCTCTTTTTCTTCAAAGTGGTTGTTCATTTCATCATGTGTTATATAATTGGTTCTCATAAACTGTTTATAAGTTCTATGCATGCATGAGTCTCTACATGTATATCTATCCTTTCTGTATTAGATGGAAAAATAAGACAAAGCAAGACAAAACAAAACAAATTCCTAGAAAAACATGAAGTGAAAAAGTCATATAAAACCACAATACCAGGTGATCTACAATGGTTACTATGATGTCTCAGCAATATATAACAACATTAATAAAAACGAAGCATTGGAGACATTGTAAGACTTCAAAAGCAGGTAATAATCAAACCAGAGTGAGTATGTTAGTAAATCTTGTCATCTTCAGTAAAGTTGCCTATACTCTTAGATTTGATACTATCAGTGATAACAGATTTGAATAAAATCAGTCAATAAAAAACAGCAATTTAACAAACCAGATTCAAATAAGATCAGTCATAATAAGACAGTATAAGCTATACAGGGATTCTGATTAAGTTGATAGGAAATTAAGGATGATTACCATAATATGTCCTGTTATTTTTGGGATAGCTGTCCGTGCCCTCATATCTAGTGTAAGTAGACAAACTGGAATAGAATATAATCCATCTAAACAGTGTGGTGAGAATAATGTAGATTTTAAATATTGTTACCCTATTAACAATATCCTCTGCCTTCCTTTTTTAGACTATTCCTCCCCTTTCACTCCCACAGGGTGCACTGCACATTTTGGGTTCCACTAACTCCCTCAGTTTTTAGATTGGGGGGAGCAACCTGCTATTTATCCTAACTGGTTCTGAACTTTATGACTCCTGGGCTTGATCTAGAGTTGTATTCCTTTACCTAAAAAAGCCTCAAGGTTTTCCTTCATTATAGCTTACTAGTTCTCTACTGCACAAAAGTATCATGTCTTTTCAACCTATCTGCAGGTGCTGGTTGAGTTGCCTCTATTTCTCTCTGCTTCCTTGTCACATAGAGCATTGTTTTCTCATCTTTGACTTTCTGTCCATAAATACCCTTTCAGGTTAATTACATTTCCAATACAGAGCATTTCGATGGACCCTATCTCCTGATCTACTCTGCCTGTGTTTCTGTTTGTTAGTATATCAAGGCCATCTATGTTAGAGATTACAGCTAACCTTCTCTGCCTCATTTCTGCTATTCTATTTTTCTGCCATTGGTTGTCTATTTTTCCTCTTTCATTCCACTGTCTGCCCCATTCACTGAGGCCTCTCTGCCACTGTTCCTGAAATCCTCATATTCTTTTTCTCTCTCTCTAGAATGTCCTTCAGTATTTTTTGTAGGGTTGGACTGGCGGTCACAGATTCTCCTAGTTCCTCTTTGTCATGGAAGCATCTTGTTTCTCCATTAATTTCTAGAGACAGTTTTGCAGGATACATCAATCTGAGCTGGAGGTTATTTTCTTTCAGGGCTTGAATTACTTCACTCCAAACTCTTCTTGATTTGATGGTCTGTGTTGAGAAGTCTGCCATAATTTTGATGGGTTTTTCTTTATAGGTGATCTGTTTCTTTTCTCTGATGGCTTTTAATATTCTGTTCTTATATTGAATTTCTGGGATCTTGATTATTATGTGTCTGGGTGTAGCTCTGTTTTGGTTGTAGGTGGCTGGAGTTCTGTATGCTTCATACATCTGAATATCATTTCCTTTTGTTATGCTTGGGAAGTTTTCCCTAATAATTTCTGTGAATAGCCATTGCAATTCCTTTGTTTTGACTCCTGCTTCTTCATTCACATGTTTTATTCTTAGGTTATAGATCCTCTTGTCATCTTCTAACCTTTGTTACTGCCTGTTTCCTTGTTATTTTCAAGAGATCTTTCCTCTTGTGATCACACCTTACAAACCTGTCTTCAAGTTTTGATAGTCTACCTTAGTTTCTTTCAAGCAGTTTTGCCAGCTTTCAATGGAGTTTTTAGTTTCCTGGTAATCTCTTTGAATCTGCTTCATGTATTTTAGGTTTTCAATTTCTCTCCTTCTTTTGTGTTCCTCCTTTCTTCTATCTGTGTCTTCTTGAGAGGTGCTTAGCATTTCTTTTATTAAGCTACTTATATCTTGCTTAACTTGAATTAATATTTCAGTTTTGAGCTCATTTACGAGGTCCTGAAGATACCTCATTATGTCTGCTGATGCCTGTTTGATGTTGCCCGTTTGCTGCCCTCAATCTCTTTTATATTTACCTCTCCTGGATCAATATTCTCAGGGTTAGGGGCTGGGGGCTTTTTCTTATTTCTTTCTCTCATTATGTTTTTGGTTCCTTCCATACAAGTGTATAGTGTAGTTCCTAGCCCTTTTCCTTTTGGTTATGGTTCTTCTGGAACATGCAGGCTAGGGCTTTCTGCCCTCTCCAGTTTGCTGTTGGTCACTGAGGTGCAAGCAAGGGCAGTGTATGCTGGCCCCTCCCCTCTGGGCCAGCCAACCTTTGTGGGCCTTCACTGTGTCAGTGTGTGCTGTGCATAGGGAACTGGTTTGAGAAGATTTATTGGGTCCCAGCCAAGGGTGTGACCCAGGCCAAGAAGATTCCACCAGTCTGCTCTGGGAGGGGAGCAACTAACTGAAGTCACTGTCATTCCTGGATCAGGCCATCCTGCCAGACTCCAACATGTTGTCCAGTTGATTGCCCCTTTCCCATGGGAGGGTCTTATTCCCAGCACTCACCTTGGTTTAATGCCAGTCCCTCTCTTGCTCTGTTCTCTGTTGGGGTCCCTGCCCTCCGAGTTCAGCGTGGCTGTGGCACAAGTCCATGGTGCCTCTGGAAGAGTCATGTGTGGGGCGGCTAAGCTCCATGCCCACATCATGGCCCACATCTTTTGTTGGGAGCTGTTGAAACTGGAAATTGAACACATGTGTAGGGTTGTAGCATTGCTGGTGCATGGCCAACCTGAGAACAAAGAGATGTCTCAAAGGACAAGATAAGGCCACAGCTGAGGACACTTGTCTCCAACTTCAATTAAAGACTGTAGCTGCAAGCATTTCATTCCTGCAGTGAAATGGAACGTGGAGATCTTCTCCTAAGATCTTGTCTGAAATTAACATAAGATAGTTCTCCTAAATTAAATATAATTTGTTACTTGGAAAAGTCCTTGAACTACTCCAAAGTTCTGTTCAATTTCCTGAATTTTCCACTTTAATCCCTTCCTTGTTTGAAAAAAAAAAATACAGGCCACCCAGAGGCATTCCTTATCTTAACCACCAGAGTCTTGAACACTGCAGAGGGTTTTAATTCTTCCGGAGCCCTCAAATCATACCACTTGTCTCTTTTATTTTACCTATTTTTTATTTTAAAGAGAATAAAACAAAACAAAACAGAACAAAGACAATCAGAATAGAACAATGCAAGCAACACAAGACTTCAAAACAAGACAACAAGAAATCAACAGTGGCTACCATTATGTCTCTTGTTTTCTTTGAAATAGTTTTCCATATCTTCACACACAACAATATCAAACATAACAAAACAGTATAAAACCAGTCAAAAGAATGAAAGCATTACAGGACTTCAACACCAGATAATAGGAAATGAACAATGATTTTTATAATGTCTCGTTTTCTTCAAAACAGTTGTCCATACTATCACACATAATAAAATCAAACAAACACAACAATAAAACCGATTAAACAAATGAATGAAAATATTACAGGACTTCAAAACAAGATAATAGGAAACCAACCATGATTACCATAATACATCCCATTATGTTCAAAATAGCTACCCATAACATCAGACACAGTAAAATCTAACAAAACAAGACAGAACAAAACCAAGCCTAACAAAATTGTGAAAACAATACAAGAGTTTAAGCCAAGACAGTAAGAAATTAACAGTGTCACTACCTTAGAACCTCCCCTATCACTTTTTCTCCCCTATCACTTTTATAATATACATTGTGCTTTTTTGATCCCTCTAACTCCTTCTGCTTTTTATGCTAGAGTTCGCCTGTATGAGTTCAAACTATTTTATCCATGAGCATGATCTCCTGTTGCATCTATTTACCTACACGAGCCTCAAGATTATTCTACTTTATAGTTGGGTATGAAAACACTATATCTTTCTTATCCATTCTGTGGTTGACGGGCAAGTTACCCTTGCTTTTTTTCTGATCTCCTGTTGTATGGAACAATTATTTTATCTCCTTTGATTTTCAGTCTATAAATTTCTTTTCAAGTTAAATATATTTCTTTTCTTTTTAAAAATTTTTTTAAATTAATTTCAAGGTAGTAAAATACAACAGATTACCAGGATAACAGTAATAGGTATCATAGTATATCTTGTTATCGTCACAGTAATTGTTCTTTCAGTCAGGTATAGCAAAATCAAAGGAAATACAGAATATTGTAGAACTTATCAAAACAGAATATTGAATAGAGCAATACCATTATTCAGGACAAAGCAAAATGGTGATAAAAATATTTGTCTTCAAAGAGATGGCAGAAGGAAACCCCCCTTATTTGCTATATTACATATGGTCAAACTCCCAAGAGATGCTCAGATCTCTGGCTTCCACTTGCCAACCAGGGGGTGGTGGTGTTTGATTCTCAGCCTGCATGCCGGTAGACTCACAGCCACTTACAGGATGGTGAGCTGGTTGCTCGGTTTCCCAGTGCCCTAAGTTCCAACATGGCGTGGATCTCAGGAAACACTGCCGCTTCTCACCCTGGGGTGGCCGCAGCTTGCCAGACCACAGCCACTTACCAAGGTGGCAGGCTGGTTGCTCAGTTTCCCAGCCTATCTTTTATTTTAAACCTTCACTGTACATTCATTTGGGAGATTGGG
>PVJX010035556.1:0-18115 GCA_004027295.1 Dolichotis patagonum | reverse complement strand
CCCATGGGAGTGAAAGGGGAGGAACTGTCTAAAAAAGTGAATCAGAGGATATTGTTAATGGGGTAACAAGATTTAAAATTTACATTATTCTCTCCACTCTGCTTGGATGGATTTTGTGCTCTTCCAGTTTGTCTACTTACACTAGACTTGAGGACATGGTCAGCTATCCCAAAAATAAGAGGACATATTATGGTAATCACCCCTAATTTTCCTATCAACTTAATCTGAAGCCCTTTATAACTTATACTGTCTTATTATGGCGGATCTTATTTGAATCTGGTTTGTTAGATTGCTACTTTGTATTGACTGATTTTATTAAATTTGTTATGATGGATAGCATCAAGTTGAAGTGTATAGGCAACTACACTGAAGATGACAAGATTCACTAAGATACCCACTCTGGTTTGATTATTGCCTGCTTTTGAAGTCTTATAATGTCTCCAATGCTTCATTTTTATTAATGTTGTTATACACCACTGAGACACCATGGTAACAATTGTAGATCATCTTGTATTGTGGTTTTATGTGACTTTTCTGCCTCATGCTTTTCTAGGAATTGTTTTGTTTTATCTTGCTTTGTTTTGTTTTTCCTGCTAATACAGAAATGATAGATATACATTTAGAGACTCATACATGTGTAGAGCTTACAAACAGTTTAGGAGAACCAACTATATAACACATGTTGAAATGAACAACTTCTTTGAAGAAAAAGAGACACTACAATACCCAGTGCTGATTTTATAATGTAATGGTGTGAAGTCCAGCAAAACTATCACTTTTTGTTCAAAGTGATCTTAGCTTGCTTTGCCTTGTTTAAGTTCAACACACGTTAGGGTATGGACAGCTGTTTTGAGGAGAATGAGAGACACTATGACAGCCATTCTTCACTTCCCTAATGTCTGGTCTTGAAGACCTGAAATGCCCTCCTCGTCCTGCTCAGATCAATTCCATACTAGGTTGTTTCATGTGAATTCCCTGTATGTGACAATATGGACAACTATTTGGAAGAAAACAAGAGTCAATATGATAGAGAGTGAATATCTCTGATTGTCTAGTTTTTAAATTTTTGTCTCTTACATTGCTTTCTTTTGATCCACTTTGCTCTGTTTTGTTGTGTTTAATTTTAACCTTTTGATATAATTGCAAGTATATTTGCATGGGTAAGATGGATGACCATATTGCTGTTTTAGTCAGATCATGGAGCAAAACTGTTAACAGTATCACTGTTTGAATGTCTACTTTACATGTTTTAAATTTGTAAATTGAACAACTATTTCCAAGAAGTCAGTATGTAATTTGTCAAACAATAATTTCTTAGGTTTTTTTGTTGTTGTTCTTTTCCTTTTTTCCTTGGAATACTGTATTGTTGCTACCCTTTATTCTGTTTTGTTTTGTTGTTTTCTCTTTAAATAAAATTATTTAAAAAGAAATTCAAAGTATTTTCATATAATTAAGTAAATTGTATGTTACAGTGATATATATATATATATATATATATATATATATATATATATATGTATTTATATACATATATATGCCCACATGTATTAACCCTTATTAAACTTTCTATAAATATTTTCTATACAAAATTTGTTTTTATTCACCATGGTTTCAAGCAATTTTAGTAGGATGTACTGGTAAAGGTTCTTTAACCTTAGCAAAGTTAATCATCCACAAAAATTCAGAATGGAAATACTTAATAAATTTAAAAGTATATATTTATATTTTCTTATGGTATTTCATTGTACTTTAAAAGTTGTACAAAACATATTGGCCAGGAAGCTCAACCATCTCTGTTTTCTCTATGTTTAGATGCTTAGAAATAGATAAGCATGAATATATATTCAACCATTAATGAATTATCTTATTGGTAGATGATTAAAAAAATTAATGAATATTTATCATTTAATTTCAGTTTAGTACCACCTTAAGGTTTGAAATTATGGAAAAAAATTTGAAAACTCTATAGGAATTATTAAATGAAGAAGTTTTCAATTTATTTTTATTGTTGACAAATTTTAAGAAAGGTAGTATTAATTTTTTGTTATAATCTTAGATCAAATAAGTTGTATGAAGGTGACAGTGGGAAAAGTTAATTATTACTGAAATATTTTTAATTAGTAGCAATGCAAAAAGTAGGTGTTCTTAAAATCCATTTGAAGTACTTTTAACTATTTATGAGGAAACAATGTAATTAAGTGATAACATGTAAATGATTACAAATGAATTTTAGCATTACCATGCAGAACAAGAAAAATACCTGTTATGGACACACACACACACACACACACACACACACACACACGTCTCATGTAAGCACATATCTGGTGTGATTGAGCATTACATTGAATGTTTAAATAAAAAAAAATCAGTGTAGCAAATAGCATACTGCATATAGTACTCCTCAAACACTCGTTCTTTCAATTAGAGTTTATCCATCTGCTCAACAATTTATGAATCAGTTCTAGAAATTTTTCTTCATCTCTTTACTAAGGGTGAATAAAAATAGAGTGAATGTTGCTTCCCAGTGCCATGTAATGAAAATGCAGGCTGGAAAAAAAAATAAGATTTGTTCTCATTCACATTATTTACTGAGTCTTGTACCGTGTGCTCCTGCTTTTCCTCCAAAGTTATAATGAACATGAAAGGCAAAAGATTTGAATCACTTTAGGACATACAAACAGCCATGATAGTGCAACCAAAGATAACCACTAAAGAGGACTTTCAGAGCTGCTCAGGGGTGCCAAGGACTATGGGATAAGTGTGTTCCAAGGAAGGTAGAGTATTTTGAGAATTAATGTCAATGTGTCACTTACTGTAATTTTTTAAATATAGAGTATTTTTCTATCACACACATCCTATATGTGTCTAATTTGTCAGATGTAAATAAAGATATGGTGATATGTTTTCTAATTTACTTTTTGAATTTAGAATAATTCTGGTAGAAAACACTGCCAAAACAATAAAGAGAAAATGTCTCATAGCAGATTTCATGAATCTCTAACTCCACTGAAGGAAAGGTTAGAAGGGGAGGGGGAACGAGAGAGGGGAGGGGAAAAAACAGGAGAGGGAGAGAGAAGTCAATTACTTTTTACCTATGGCCAAATAGGCTTATGAAATGCACTTTAAACAAAGTTAAAAATGTTTCTTTAAAAAATGTTTCTCTATAATGTCTACAGATTTGTCATAATCTCTTTGTACATTCCAAAACTTTTCCAGTTTCATTCTCCCAAATTTCCTTTTGTCCTTGTTACAAAGCAGATTACATTAATTTTTCTGTAAAATATCATCATTAATAATTCTTTATTTCTGGGCTAGGGATTGAGCTCAGTGGCATAAGTGCCTGCCTGACAAGCATGAGGTCGAGTTTGATCCCCAGTACAAAAAAAAAATTCTTTATTTCTAAGTTATATAATGGGATATTTCAGTTAATTTCTTTTACTTAATTTCCTAAAGTCTCTTGGATATTTCCAAATACAAAGTTTTTTAGAGAACCAGTTTAAAAAAAAGTTTTCCTCATTTTGCTTTGTTTTTCTTCTGCTTAACTTTGTTTTTAAGTTAGTTGTATTCTCTTTTCACCAACTTTCTTGGTAATTTATTTCTATGTGAACAAATGTAAATCACTTAATGTTACTATTCAAATATCATCATCCTGTGGATCACTTAACTCATTAAAAGGATAATCTGTCTACACTAGTTTCACTGATTTATCTGTTATCTATTCTTATTGACTCAGATTTTGCTCATTTCAATTAAAAAACTATTCTCTCGCTCTTTGTCATTCTTTAGGTAAATAACATAGGCTTTAGATTATATTTGCTAACATTAAAATCACAACTCTGGAGCCACAGTTAATAAGTTTCTCTAATATTAAGGATTTTTGCATATGAAATTTCTTCATTTCATACAATTATCTCATAAATAATAGGTGAAAAGGGCTTGGGAATAGTATGACTAATGTTATTTTACATTACTGATTTTGATCTCTGGGTTTTTATCTGAATGTGCTTGAACTGCCCTTTCACAACTTTACAACTGTGTTTCTTAATGGGAGTATATTTTTGCTTTCTTCATTGAACAACTGGATTCTAAATGCGTCAAGGAGTAGAAACAAAACTGAACCCCACATGAGCTGTTACAGAACCAGCAAAAATGCAAATGGGCTGAAGAAAGGAGGAGCTCAGTTAGTTCATCACTGTATCGGAGTGCTATGGAGCAAGGAAGCCATCCAGACAGACACAGTAGATAAAGGGTTTTGAAAGTTAACTAAAGGAATATGGTGAATGTTTGTGTAAATGGGTAGCAGACAATAATTACTGAACCACAGAAATGCATCTCACTGGTGGTCCAAAAATATAGTTAAGTATCCTCATAGAAGTGAAAAGGAAGAGAACATATTTCTCAGATATGGGAAGCCTTCAGAATCCAAGAAGGGACACAAAATTAAAATATTATGAAGTTAGCACAAAAAAATACCATGAAATAGGATTTTGGTAAAAAAAATTTGAAATTGAAATTTAGAAAATTGTTATGTGGGGTAGTGAAGGCCTAAAAGGTTGTAAATTAAATTGATGTATGATTCTGCTTGAAATTCAGAAGACTAGAATGTGATAGAAATATGAAAACTGAAAAGTGAACTCATAAGATTTCAGATTAGTCTTGAACTAGAGATTATTAAAGTTATATTTGGTCAAAAATTTTTTTTTATATTTTGTCCATACAAAGTGACACTATGATAGAATGAGTTTGAAAGTCATTAGTTTATTTAGTAAAAAAAAAAATAAATTCCAGCCAGTAGAGTATGTAAGCTGTGATATGTGTACTGCTGAATGATTTCAGTGGATTTTTAAGTCTACATTAGAGCTAAAAAAACCAAGGTATAAATATTTGAATACTTGTTTATTGGCAAAAAATAATTTGAGGTGAAATGAACAATTGTGCTTGATGCAAAGATTAATATCATAAATATAAAACCAAATACTTTACAGTGAGAAAATACAAAACATGCCTTGAGGGTACCCAATCCCTTATTACAGTATAACCCACAGAAATGGTAAACATTGTATTTGAGTATCAATGACTAAGAAATTGGTTCTATGGAGGAATTAACTTCAAAATGCTTAGCCATCAGTCCCTTGAGGTCTCTCTCACGGATGGATGTATCTGGAAGTTGTTGATTCTGGCGCATTCTGGCATAATCTGTGGAGCAATGCCATGATGAGAGCATAATTTTACAGTATTATCTGCAGGTGATGAATTTAGGAAGTGAGAGTCAGTGAAGGGAGCACACTATCATATGTGACTATGGGTGACAAGTAATTTCTAGCTCCTTTTTCTATGGCTTTCTCACCATCTGTTTCCTGTCCCCCATAAGGTGAGCAGCTTTGTTCTCTCACATACTCTCTGCAAAAATGATTCTGCCTCAGCGTAAGTTAAGAGCAAGGTCACTATTGACTTTCATCACAGAGATAAGACATAAATAACACATAAAAAGAACTCTGTAAAAATATAAAGTTCAAACTGAGATTAAATGTCCTTTCTGTTAAATAGAATTTAATATATAGATCTTTTGGAAAAAATAATAATGTCACCTGAATACTTTGCTTTGGAGACATACAGATGTAAAATGATAAAGAAAACAGAAGAGACAGAGAGGAAAATTTTCTGTGTTAACTCATATGAAAGGGCTTGGATTCACATTAAAGAAAAGTGATAACTGTGAAAAATATTTTTAATTTTCTTACATTCAAGTCATAAATATCTTATTCTCCCATATATAGTCAAGGAGGTATGACTTATAAGTGTCAGATGAAAAATCACAATCTTCTAATTTTCTGATAGTCATACATGTAAGCCCATACATTTGTAGCTCTTAGAACATAAGGAAAAATGAAAAATCCATGAATAATCATCTTTACAGAATAATTCCAGTTAAAAATTCTAAACCACTGTAACATATCTAATGTCTTTATCTTGGTAGTAACCATCAAGCAAATTTTAATAGGAGATGGTATTAGGAATAGTTATTTTGGTTGCCGATTGATGACAGTTTGTATTTCCCTGATGAGAAAAAGTGTCAAACATAGATTAGACAAAGTTTCTTCTTTACATCGGAGGAGGAAGGGTTTAGGGTTAACAAGCATTGTTTGTTTCTAAATCCCAGTTCTTCCCCTAATATATGAATATAAATTTTTCAAACTTTGAAATTTTTAAAAATATTCTTATATCCAAAATTCATAGTAATAATTTTGAATCATAGAATTGTTCATTTTTTGATGTAGATGCACTCTTTTAAAAATAGTTGACTTTATGTTGTAGTCAGGGATTGCAAGGAGAACAATTATATACAGGACATACTATTTATAGTATTATTAATAACTGTCACACAAGGAGTTGAACACAAAGAAAGTGCAGGAAATCTGTTCATAACATGAAAGACCTAGAAAATCCATCCAAGTACCTTGATCCAGTGGCAATAACCTGCATGAGTTCAGCTGAAAACTTAGAGCCCACAGCAATGAGTCATGCAAGTCTATTTCTTGGATTTTAGTGAAGCCCAAAGGTCAGCAGTGGAAGATAGAAAGTCTATGCCAGGAGGGTGAAGGATCTGTGCCAGCAGGCTGGGAGTTTTGTCCTGGAGCCAAGAAGCAACACTCAAAACAAGGATAAGGACTCCCCTAAAAATTGGCACAGCTATCCTCTGTGACAATCAGGTCCTGAGCTCCTCCAACAATGAGAACAGGTGAGTAAATATTGGGAAGCCAGACTTCTCCTGGAGATTAAACAGTACACATTTCCCACTCCAGAGCCAGGAAGTGATTCTCAAAGTAAGGATCAAAGCTCCCCCAAAGTGAACTGCAGACATTCTCAACACCAATGACTGGAAATCCTCCAGTGATAACAGCTGAGTTCATATCAGGGGAGCTGGCATGACAAGCTCCCGCAGGAGAACCAAGGGATCCAAACAGCAACAACTCTCAGGAGGACCCACGATCCTGCCCTTCCTCTCCAGGTCTCCTTTTTATATGCAGTCCTCAGGTGGGCCACCCATGCTCTGCACCATGATGATTCAGTTCAGCTGGTGTTTAAGTTGACCACCAGTTACTAATCCACTATACTTCATTATGAGCATATTTATTTTCTGGCTGTGACCCAGAAATGCTTAGGAGGATATGTACAATCCTAGGAGTAAGTGTTAATAGTACTCCAATATTATTTTCATACATTTGATTTTATTCACAAATGTACTACGGTCTGAGGTCACTTTAGTGTGTGTGTGTGTGTGTCTGTGTGTGTGTGTTTCATATATTCAATCACTGTTTAGTTAGCTGTTCCTGAATACTAAATTATGGTTATTATTAACCACAGAGTGATTCATAATCATAAAAATCATCTGACTTTAAATTTCCTGGCTTCTTGCATTTTCAAATGGTTGAAAACAACATTTTCCTCATTTCTGTGCTTATAAGCAAAACCTTGTAAAAACTATGACATTCTGTGTACATTTTATCTTTGGAGAACTTTGAACTCTACAAACTTTAAAACTGACCAAAGTCTGTGTGGAGGGCCTAATTGGTTATGAGTGAAGCAACAGTAAAATATAACAGCTAAATTTGGAAGAGTCAGTATAAGAAGTGTGATGCGCAGAGTAAAAGCAGAAAAGAGCAACCCAACCGTTCAGGACTAGTCATTCAAATGGACACTAGGTTTTTCCTTTTGTCTATCTTTCTCTCAAAGAGTTACATAGAGATAGGAGATGGAAAAATTAATTTTTAATGAAATATTGCCTGTGAGTACCAAAAAAAATGTCATAGACAAAGCTCAGCCCCTTCTTGTATTACACAGTTGGATGAATGAAGATTCACATTGACTAATAATGTATCTATTTCCCTTCAACATGAAGGTGAATGATAAAAGAATATGGAAAAACATCTACTACCTATACTGAAAGAATGATTCAGAATTCTTTGTATTAAGAGCAAAGACTAGGTATTTTTTAATGCTCAAAAAAGTATTGAGTATCTAGATATTGAGTATCTACTCAATATATCTATTTAAAGCTTAGAAAAAATTGTGATAGTCATATATGCCTATAAAATAAGCAAATGAAAGGGAATTCATGAAAATGAGGTACATTTGAAGGAAGATTAATAAATGTCTTTTATTCAATTATTAATGGAACTAAAAGCAATTTTTTAAACAGTGACTTCTTCTTCATGTTCCTTTCAGGGAGAATTGTGGAGAAGTAGAAATAAGAAAGAAAACTGAGAAGGAATGAGAAAGATGGAGAGAAAAAGTAAGAAGGAAGGATGAAAAGATGAAAGAAAGAAAATAGAGGTGATAAAAGGTAGGGATAAAGGAAGAACACAGGATAAGATTTTTTTTTTTTCGGTACTGGGGATCGAACTCACGACCTTGCACTTGCCAGGCAGGCACTTACGCCACTGAGCTAAATCCGCAGCCCTGGATAAGATTGATTTTATAAGATATATAACCTAAATAAAATTGAATATAAATATTGATTTAAAATAAATATTTCTAAGTGTTATAATGGATTATTTGCATTTTAAACCAGCAAACAATCAAATTAGAATTTCTAAGCTGTTTCTAAGCATTAGCATTTGCAAACTCACATGGGTGTTTATTTTCCTAAACTACAGTGCATTTCTATTTTAAATATATTTTTTTTTTAATAGGTACCGGGGATCGAACTCACAACCGCTTGCTTGCTAGGCAGGCACTTATGCCGCTGAGCTAAATCCCCAGCCCAAAAAGAGATTTTCTGTGGTTATCTTCTTGAAGACTTTTTTTTTTTTTTTGGTACCGGGGATCAAACTCACAACCTTGCACTTGCCAGGCAGGCTCTTAAGCCACTGAGCTATCTCCCCAGTGATTTTAAATATTTGTTGAAATTAATATTTTGATAAATTAATTTGCATTAACTCCTATACTATCTGCATATTTTTTTAATTTTTATTAGTTTTCTTAAATTTGAATACTGCTAAAAGAAATTTTCCATTTTTATATGAAACATTTACTTTTTTCCTATTTTCCTATCTCCTTTATCATATTCTTACTTCTCTTAAATTTCCACTTCATTATTTTTTTTTATCTGCTTTTCTTCCAGCATTTTTTTTTTAATTTTCCTTCTCATTACATGGCAAAGTATACCTCTAGCTCACCAGGCAAAGTTTCTAGGTGTTCTAGTTGGAAGTCTTGGTAGAGTTACAATCAAAATATATTTTCTTATCTATATTAACAATGTAACAAAAGATAAAATGGTTAAAATGCCTAAGTAATGGCATATAACTAAACAAATAAATAAAACTAACTGGAAGCAGTTAGGAGCATTAAGGAGCTAATAAATTAAACAGACCTGCTTTTTGCTAATTGCTATTAGTTTTTATGCCTGAAACTATATGAGCTGGTGAGCTCTGCTACCTCAGGGGATACAGGAGTAATGAAGATGGAACAAAGCTGTTTTACATGTGTTTAAATATCATTTTAAGAAATTACCTTTAGAGTGTGAGCTTGGTTCTGTTTTTAGATTTAGCTTAATCTTGCTAAGAATATCCTGCATCAAATTTAGTGAAAAATTTTAGGATATTCCAAAAAAGTCACTAATGACAAATTGTCATAGTTAAAACAAGAGTTTGATATACAGCATGCTATATTTGATTTGTTGTTAACTTGTACCGGTCTGGAGTGCAAAACTACAGAGCTTAAATATCTGTATAGCACCTGAGCCATAAATTTTCCTAATATCCTTCTATAAATAAATGCAATTTGTTTAACTATAAAGGATGAAATCTGAAGGAAATTATTTCAGTTTCAAAACATATTTTACTCTGCATAGATTGAAGATATAAAGTCCTTCAATTAACGATATTGCCAGTGAGATGCTAATTGTTATCACCATTTTTACAGGTTGAAAAGATCATTATTCACATCCTCCATTTCCATTTTATGCAATGTATTTGTCTCACATTTGCCAGCTTCTGGCTGATGGATCTGTAGGGAAAAAGTATGAGAAATACAATTACTAGCAGTGTGTCTATTAAGTTAAAATTCTACTTCTATGCTGGAAAAGACCCATATATGATTTATATGTACTTTTCCCATCCCAAGTGCATACTGAACAATCCATATGAAAAATGTGGAGGACATGACAGAGTTAAAACAATGTTTTGGCACTTTTGTAACTCTTGTCTGTTATTGGGCTCCAATTTAATAATTACCCTATTGGTAATCATAAACTAGGTACTAGGGTGATTGTGAAGATGACTTTCCATTAATGGTGTTTGATATCCTATGCCTTGGCAAAATATAAAATAAAGTATTCTGGGCTTAATACATTTACAAAATCCAAATTGATTTTTCATTTTAAGAACACAGTTACATTAATAGTTTTACTGGTTAAAGGCAACTATAATGAATTTTCTGGTCTATTACTTACATAAGCTGAAGAATTCTGTTTCCGTCTTCTATCGCAGATGTCATGGGAATACTTGGCACATAGTAGGGGCATCCATTTATGGAACAGAGGACAACAATGGCATTATACCTGCTCATTTGTTTGCTTCATACCTTTCACACTGAATGCTAACACAACTGTATAGAGCATTTAATTGTGTGAGTTCACGGAATGTCACTGTGTGCCCTCAAACGTCTGTTGCTGGGAGACCTAGGTTACTGCCTACAATTTGTTTTTGTTCTGAATAAAGCTGCAGAAACCAAATCCAGCAGTTTTTGGCAAGGAAGCTCTCTTTTTTTGCACATCTTGCTCCCTTGGGATTGAGAGAGTTTTCTCTTCTTGGAAGACCTAGTATTTAAAATTCTTTACACCAAGTGTGGCCCCGTGAGATACACTATTTTTCCAAATTTCAACAGAAAAAATTGGGCTGACTGACATCTCTTCACATTAATTTTCATACTTGTAATACTCAAGAAAATGAGAACTACCTGGTGAAAAAACCAGTGTTATTGCTGTTTTGATTATTGAATTTTTGCAACAATTAACATGCTAATATATCTAATTTGAATTTTTATTGTTCAATTAAAATATTTCATTGGGTTTCATCAGTCTTTCTTTGAAAATAACCATGTGATACAAGGCTTAATGATTTTGATGATTCAGTGCCAAAACTACCTCTTGGAAATTTAGGCTTAATCCCTCAAAATTTCATAATTATATATTATACAAGAAATAAATTAATTTTTTACTATTGTCAGTATTGTTTATTTTGATCAAAGAACTATTTTTCCACCTTAGTAAAGTCTAGCATCTCTAATTGACATAGAGACTTTTTTTCTTTCTTTTATGCTATGGCAACAGAGAAAGCAGGAAGATCTTATCATGCAGACTTTCCCTAGTTATTACATAAAACATTTTAGAAATTCTGCAAAAGCACAACATTATAAATATATAAGTGTTTCTGCTAATGACCATATTTCCCAAATTCTAAGCCAGGAATTGGTAAACATTTTCAGTAAAGGACCAAATATTTTAGGTTTCCAGTCCAAATGATTTCTAGAACAACTATAATTCAGCCTTTAGAATGTGATCACAGATATACACAATGAATGAACATGGTTGTTTATTTTGTTTTATTTATAGATGCTTGACTTAGTCTCCTATGACCAAAATAGTGAAATATTGTATATTGTATACTGTGAAATACTGTATATAGAGTGGTTGAAAAAAACAGTAATTTACTTTCTCACAGTTATTGAGGATAGAAATATATCAAGTTTCTGAGATGTTATTTTGTGACAGTCCTTTCCATGGTGTCAGGTGTGTGCCTTCTTTTCATTTTACATATAGCCTTTTCTCTATGTGCACATAAATGTGATGGTGTCTGTTTGGATCCAAATTTCCTCTTCACTTATACAAAAGTCCTCTTTAAATAATTAATCATTAAACATAAGTTATCTTTAAATTCATTCATCTTCTGAGGTGCTGTGGTTTGTAGTTTAACTTAGGAATTTTGCAAAACAAAATTTAGTGCACACAAGTCTGATATTTGAAATTTGTGTAATTTTCCAGTATCCTGGCAGATTCGTCTTTTAATGTTTTTAAGGGTAAAAGATCTATTATCTCTCAGACTATAAAAATAAATCAGCAGACAAATTTTCCTAGAGTTTCAATTTTTCAACACTTTCCGCAGCCGTACATTCCCTTCCTTAAACTTTAAATTTGTAATTGAATGGTACAGATCCAAATATGTATCTTGCAGTAGTTACTACTTTCTGATTAGAACATATTGTCTGCATTACTATTTAAGCAAATTATATTTATTTAACAAAAATTATAAAAACAGAAAATATTTAGTTAGGTTAGGCCATTTTTACAGTAACTAAATTGTCATTGTATTTTACCTGCGTTCTTACATGATTTGCATATAATTGTAATTTCTATATTTCATATGAGCCAAAATTTGCTGTTTGTTTTATGTGCTGTGCTGTGTGTTTTATGTGTATCATTTATTCTTGCAGTTTGTTTTTGAGAATGGTGATACAGCACTTTATAATTAATGTTTCAATGTTAAATGTCAAATCAGTTTCTGGCCCTTTGTTAATGATTAACTGCAAATAAATAAATGAATTAAGGTAAGGTCACATTGTTAACTGCAGAATACAAACGGAAAATTCAAGGCTCAGGGTGTTTAAATGATTATCATATATTTATAAATAAAACCTTACCATAGAAAAGAGCTTTTTATATTTTGCATTAATTAATTTATAGATCAAATTCAACAGATGTATATTATCTTCTATTTTATGTATACTTATTTGTACATAAATTGTATTTTAATGCTACTTCAAAACAAAAAGTGTGCTTTTTGTTAGTATTACTTCTATTTTTATCTATATTCATTAATATACATTTTATATATAATATGCTCATGTATGAATCCTAAAATTAAGACGTGTTATACTTTGTAAATAGAAAAAATAATCATGAAAAACATGCCATTGTTATAAATTCAAAAATATATCTACAATGGATAAACTGTGTTTCAAAAATATGTGTAGTTTGGGTCATATCTTTTAAAATTTCATAAAAAATTTTAAGAAAATTCTTGAAAGCAAAATCGTTTAGGATTATCATGACCAACTACATACAAACATTTATGCCTCTTTTCATCTCAATTTGTCCTAAATTTAATGAGAAATCAAAAATAAATATGTGATGAGAGCAGTAATAAAAATTCAACAAGTGTGTCATAATAATATTGGCAGTAATTTCTATGTGATATAACACAAATGAGTAAGAAACATTGAACTAAATGTTAGAGAAGACTATTCTAATGTAAATCCACTGGGAGATTACTAAAAATTTGTTAAAGAAGTTACCTAACATATAATTACCTGAGAAGATAATCTGTCCTCATGAATCAAACACCTAATGTCATTTAGATATGGAAGCTCCATAATTTGATCTTGCAAATTCAGTTTGATTCCTGTCAAAATCCAAGGTGGCTTTTTGTAAACTGATCCTTAAATTCCTATGGCAATGCTGTCCTTCTGGAATAGCTAAAACAATCTTACAAACAATAATTTTAGAAATTCACATTTTCAAATTAACAGTTTATGTAGGCTACAGTTCTTCACAATATTGCATTCCCTAAAGAGAAAATAACAGAATAAGATTAACTTATGAATGAAATTCAGAGGCTCCAAACTATCTGTCATATTAATGATCAGCTTAATTCAATAAGAGTGCCATGACAATGTGAAGAACAAAGCATGGACTTGGACAACATGATACTCGTATTTGAAATAATAAAGCTGTACACTCACTAGAAAACATTCAAAGATATTTTAAAATACACAATAGACTCACTAAACCTAAATCAGTGAAAATATTAGGAAGAAATAGGAGAACATGCCATCCATTGTGATATAGGTATAAGTGGTATTTTCTTTTATGCTCTAACAAAAACTTCAACTCTGTATTGAAAAACAAAGTAGACTGTCAAAATGTAAGAGTTGGAGTTTTATCAGTTACATAAAATAGTGAAGCATAAATGTTTGTATGGAAGTATCAGGAGTCAATTCTTACTTCCACAATAGTACAATATCCAGGATATGACATCATTCAATTATCCATCCACATGTGAAAACCTACAAAAAAATGCTACATATAGGACACAATAGAATAAATTTATTCTTGAAGCAATTAAATCCTGTCATTTTCAGTAACACAGAGAAACCTAGAGACATTGTGCCAAATGAAAGTAAGTAGTTCCTGAAAGGTAAGCACTACATGAACTCCTTCATATGTAGAATTTTTAAAGTAGGTTAATTTTATGAATTGAGTATGTAATATATCATTAAGTATGTAATATATCATAATATTATATTATATATAATATTATATACATATGTAGCTATAGATATATAATCAGTGAGCCACTATGACACAGGCCTATAATCCTAGCAATTTATTAAGCTAAGGCAGGAGGATCACAATTTCCAGTGCTTCCTGCACAACTTTACTGAAACACTATCTCAGAATAAAAAATGAAGTGGATTGGGAATTTAGCTCAGTATGAGGGCCCTGGTTTCAATCTTAGTACCAGAAGATTACATTTAGCACAGAAACTTATACCAATATCACTTTCATATAAAAATACCTAATTAAGTGGAAGTTAAGAGAATTAATGCTTCTTAAGTGCCATTTAAAATGCCAGTGAAAAGACTTTAAAAATAACTGAAGATAAATGTGCAACATTTGAAGAGAAAAATAAAGTTCTGTGATGGGACTGTGAATTAGTGTAAACATTATAAAAATAATTCTTTCCTTAAAAACTAAAAATGAGCTCCCAATAAATCAATTATCTGTCCTCTAGGTATATTTTTAAAAGAACTAAGATTAGCATGGTAAAGAGACATCTCTCCTCCTGTGTTTCCAATAGCAGTATTCTAAAGAGTTAAGATAGGGGAATGACTAAATGCCAATAGGCTGATGAACTGATAGATCAAATGTGAAATATATACACAATGGAGTGCTATTCAACTTTTAAGAAAAGAATGAAATACATTTTTAGGGGGGTAATTTATGAATGAAGTTAGAGGATGTTTTGCTACTTGAAATCTACCAGCTACTGTAAGAAGAATATCAGATACTCTACCTTACAAGTAAAATCTAAAGATACCATATTTATAATTATAAAGCCTAGAATAATGATCAAGAAAGAATAGGCAGGTAGAAGGCAGGAAGGACATGTAGATCAAAGAGTACAATGTCTAAAATAGGGAGAATAGTTTTAGATATCTAAACACCACATGACTAGAGTAAATCACATGACTAGAGTAGATTATATATATGTGTATATATATATATATATATATATATATATAAGTAAATGTTTCACCTTTAAAAATTATAGGGAAATAAATGGTTCAAAATATCACACTTTATGCCATAAATGTATAGAATTATATTTTGTTGAACAAAATAAATAACATAAATCTAAAATCTAAAAAAGGAAGTCAAGGAAGCAAAGAGGAAAGGTGAAAGGACAGAGAAGGGACTGAAAGAGAGAAGGAGAGGTTTTCTGTGTGTGTGAGACAGAGTGGGAGAGAAGAAAAGGGAGAAATGCCCATAAAAGAAGTCAGCCATCAGGGAAATCAGAACGATGCTATTTGCATGAATTTTACCAGCTAGCAAATTTATTCAGACTTCCAAGACTTCAAAATCAGAAGAAAAAAATCTTGCTATTTAAGACACACAGAGTACCTTGTATGCTATTTTGTACTGCCAATGGATAGCTGATATAAAAATATTAACAACCAAAATACATATATAAAACAAGTTAAATTCTTGATTGTTGTTACAAATAGGCCAAACTTGCATTTGATGTGTTCATTAATAGTAATAGTAGCAAGCTCTACTACATTTGATTAAATAATAAATTTTTTAAAATATAAGGTTATAAATAAATTTAAGGAAGAAAGTGCATTGATTCTTTATGAATAAAATATATATTAGTTATGGGCAAATATAGAATAGGGTATATAAATTAAAGATTGAGTAACTATATTTAGCACTTTTAAAAATTTAAAACATCTGTCTTTTGTTTTGTGTCCATGGGGAAAAGATAGACATAAAAAATCAACTTTGACAAATTTTTAAAAATCTGAAATTTTAAGTAAAAATATTTATTTATTTAAACTTTTTTATTTAAAGAGAGAAAAAAAACAAGAACAATGAAACAAAACACAAAAAAGGGTAGCAAAAATACAGAATTCCAAAGGAAAAAAGAAAAGAAAAAAACACTAAGAAATCACTACTTGATAAATTACATACTGTCATCTTGGAAATAGTTGTTCAAGTGAAAAAATCAAAGCATACAAAGTAGACATTCAAGCAGTGAGACTGTTAATAGTTCTGCTCAATGATCTAACAAAAACAGTAATATGGCCATCTATCTTACACACTTAAACATACATGCAGTTATATCCTTTAGAGTGCTTCCATTTCCTCTCTTTTTGACAATAGCAATTACACATGTTTGGTTTTATTACTCCTACAGTTCTTATTACTTTTCACATGAGAGACAATGTGATATTTATAAATATGATTATTGTTTATTTCACTAATGAGGATAGTCTCAAGTTGCCTCTATTTAGCTATGAAGGCCTCAGGATAATCCTTTTACATAGCTGAGTAATATTCCATTGTATAAACATACCACACCTTTTTCTTTTTTTGAGTTGTATTCTAAAGTTTTATTATCAATAATTGAATCACAAGCCCCTACTAATTTAAAGAAACTAAGTGCACACACACAGACATGCACAATAACACACTCATGCACAACTGAGTTATAAAACTATTGACAGAAAATTAAGGTTGTCCTACTGATCCTTCCATTTGACCTACCTGAGTGACAAGTTAGAAAATATTTTTAGTTTCTTTCAATAAGCTCAATACCATATAGCATAGGAACACTGGAGTGGGAAATGCGGTGAATAAGTGGTGACATTCACTTTTGGTACCTGGGGTTTTTTCTACATTATGAGAACTTCAACTCACAGAGGCCCCTCATTTCTGGGGTTCCCTCTTGTCTCATAGGTACTAACTTTGTCTGTGCATTCTTGGTTTTTTTTTAACCACATCTTTTTCATCCATGCTGCAGTTGATGGGCATCTTGGTTGTTTCCAAGGTTTAGCTATTAAAAAGTTGTGCTGCTATTCACGTGATTGCACATATATCACTGTGACATGAACTTTTCAGTTTTTCTCAGAAAATACCCAGGAGAGGAATAGCAAGGTTGAATGGAGCTTCCAAACCTAGTCTTCTGATAAGTCTCCATATTGATTTCCATAGCGTTTGCACCAGTGTATACTCCTGCCAACAGTGGAGCATGTTCCTTTTCCCCCGCGGCCTCGCCAACATTTGTTATCAGTTGATTTCTTGATGGCAGCTATTCTTTCTGGTGGGAGATGAAATCTCAATGTTGTTTTAATTTACATTTCTGTGTGGTCATCTCAAATGCCCATTTTTGGAGAGGGTCCTTGGATTTTGGGGGCTTAATGTTTTTCAATTCTTTATATGTTCTTGATATAAGTCCTTTGTCTAAGGGGTGGCTGGCTAAAATTCTTTCCCATTCTGTGGGTTTCCTTTTCACTCTATTGGTGATTTATTTTGAAGTGCAGAAACTTTTTAATAATATGAGATCCCAATTGTTGATTCTCTGAAGTGTTTCCCATGCAGTTTGTGTTTTGTTCACGAATTCTCTGCCTACTCCTATGTCTCCAAGACTGCTACCTACATTATCTTCCAGTAGATTTAGTGTTTCTGTTTTAATGTTTAGGTCTTTGATCCACTTAGACTTTAGTTTTGTGTATGGTGATAGGCATGGATCTAGTTTCAGTGTTCTGCATGTGGAGAGCCAGTGTTTCCAACACCATTTATTAAAGAGGCTATCCTTCCTCCAGTGAACATGTTTAGCCCCTTTGTCAAATATCAGATGGCTGAGTGTCTTTATACCTGTATTTGTATCTTCTAATCTGTTCCATTGATCCTCATGTCTATTTCTTTGCCAGTACCATGTTGATTTTATCACTGTGGCTTTATAGTACAGTTTCAAGTCAGGAATTGAGA
>PVJX010035555.1:0-18159 GCA_004027295.1 Dolichotis patagonum | reverse complement strand
GTATCATGTCATCTGCAAATAATGATAATTTAACTTCCTCTTTTCCTATCTTTACTCCTTTTATTTCTCTTTCCTGTCTTATTGCTCTGGCTAGTATTTCCAGTACTATGTTGAATAGCAGTGGTGATAATGGACATCCTTGTCTTGTGCCTGATTTTAAGGTAAAGGCTTTCAGTTTTTGAGCATTTAATATGATGCTAGCTGTTGGTTGTCATAGATGGCCTTTATCATATTGAGGTAAAGACTTTCTATTCCAATTCTTTGTAAGGTTCTTATCATGAATGAGTGTTGGACCTTATCAAAAGCTTTTTCTGCATCTATAGAGATGATCATGTGGTTCTTACTTTTGGCTCTATTGATATGGTGGATTACATTTATTGATTTGTGTATGTTGAACCATCCCTGCATTCCTGGGATGAATCCCACTTGGTCATGGTGTATAATCTTCTTGATGATTTGCTGCATCCTGTTTTCCAATATTTTATTGAGAATTTTTGCATCTATGTTCATTAGGGAGATTGGCCTATAGTTCTCTTTTTTATTTGGGTCTTTCTCTGGTTTTGGTACTAGAGTAATACTTGCTTCCAGGAATGACTTAGGAAGAATTGTTTCCCTTTTGATTTCATTGAAAAGTTTGAGGAGTGTGGGAATTAACTCTTCTTTGTATTTCTTGTAGAATTCTGCAGTGAATCCATCTGGGCCTGGGCTCTTCTTTGTTGGCAAGGACTTAATTACATTTTCAATTTCAGTAATATAAATTGGGTTGTTCAGCAGTTTTACATCTTCCTGATCCAACTTCGGTAGTTCATATGTATCTAGGAATCTGTCTATTTCTTCAGTGTTATCGAACCTGTGAGAGTAAAGGTTTTCGAAATAGGTGTTGATGATCTTCTGTGTATTTCCGCCTAGTCTGTAGTAATTTCACCTTTTTCATTCCTTATTGCATGAATTTGAGTTTTTTCTTTTGTCTTTTTAAATAAGGTTGGCCAGGGGCTTATCAATTTTATCTATTCTTTCAAAGAGCCAACTGTTTGATTCATTGATCCTTTGTACTGTTTTCTTAGTCTCTATTGCATTAATTTCTGCTCTGACCTTTATAATTTGCTCCCTTCTTTTGGCTTTGCACTTGGCTTGTTCTTCTTTTTCGAGATGTTTGAGTTGTAGCATCAGGTTGTTTATTTGTGTTCGTTGTGTCTTCCTGATGTGGGAACTCAATGCAATAAATTTTCCTCTTAGGACTGCTTTCATTGCATCCTACAAAATCCGGTAAGTTGTGTTTGTATTTTCATTTGTTTGTAGATTTTGTTTAATTTCTTCTTTAATTTCCTCTGTGACCCACTGGTTGCTCAAGAGTGTATTACTCAATTTCCATGTGTTTGTGAGGTTTTTGCAGTTGTTTTTATTGTTAACTTCTTCTAGTTTCATGGCACTATGATCCAATAACATGCATGGGATAATTTCAATTCTTTTGCATTTACTTAAATATGTTCTGTGGGTTCGTATATGGTCTATTTTAGAGAATGTCCCATATACTTCTGAGAAGAAGGTATATTCTGATGTTGTTGCGTGGAACACTCTGTATACATCTATCAAGTCCGTTTGTTCACAGGTGTGATTCAGTTCTGTTATGTCTTTGGATTTTCTGTCTAGTTGATCTGTCCCTTTGTGTCAATGGTGTGTTAAAGTCTCCTGTTATAATTGTGTTATTGTTTATTTGATTTTTCATTTCTGTTAGTATTTGCTTTATATAGCTGGGTGTTCTGGAATTTGGTGCATATATATTTAAGATTGTTATCTCTTCCTCTTAAAGTTTTCCCCTAACTAGTTAGTATGTAGTGACCTTCTTTATTTCTTTGGATCATTCTGGGTTTGAAATTCACATTGTCTGCAAACAGGATTGCTACTCCTGCTTTTTTTTGGTTTCCTGTTGCATGAAGTATTGTTTTCCATCCTTTGACTTTCAGTCTATGAGTGTCCACTTGGGTTAGACGGGTTTCTTGTAGACAGCATGTCTTAGTTACTTTTCACTAGTCGGTGAGACAAAATACCTGATGCCCAAAGGTGGGAAAGGAAAGGTTTATTTCTTACAGTTTTTGGAGGTTTCAGTCCATACTCAGTTGGCTCCAAGGCAGGGTGGCATGGCGGGGCTGCAGTTCATGGCAGCTGCAAACAGTAAGTGGAAACCGCCAAGAGAGACACACCTTGTTCCTGCCGTTACATCACATCCTGGCTCCACCCCCTAGGAAGGTGTAGCACTGACACCATCCATCCAAGCGCTAGACAATGAACCAATCACAAATGTACAATGCAAATACATGAGGCCTGGGGGCCACCAACATAAACCATGACATTCCACCCCTGGCCCCTAGAGACTCATGTATTACCTTTATATAAAAGACATTTAGTCCATCTCCAAAAGTTGCCAAAGTCTTAACATTTTCAGCATTGCTGAGAACTCCAAGTCCCAAGTCTCCTCCAAGAAGTCCAAGTCCCAAGTCTCCTCCAATATCTATGGCAAACTCTTACCTGTAACCCCCTATACAAGTGAAACAAGGTTAAACATTTGAAATGCAAAGGCACAAAATAAACATTACCATTCCAAAAGTTACAAACGAGGGAATATAAAGCGCTGGAAACAAGGCAAGTCCAACATCCAGCAAGGCGAACATTAAGTCCTAGAGTTCCATGCTCAGCATTTGAAGCAATCTGGTTGCAAGCTCCAAAAGGCTTGGGTGATTCCACCCCCACAGCACTTCCAGGGATTTCAGCTCCCGCAGCTTTTGTCTTAAACAATGTCTGCTCAGTTTTTTCAGCTTTCCTTGGATGATCCACGTTCTTGGCTTTTCCAAACTTCTGGGGTCTCCATTGCACCTTTGGCTTCACCCTTACATCTTTACAAATTGCCCTCTCAGGGGCACACTGCTTGGCCTCCCAGGCCCTTTGCAATCAAGATGGAAGCCTTCTTACCCTCAGAATTTGTGCATTTTCCTTGCACCTAAAATCAGCACCATGTGGATGCCGCCAAGGCTTGCTGCCAGCTGGAGCAGTAGCCAGGCTTTTGTCTCTCTTGGCTGTAGGGGTCAATTACCTAGATTGCTGGGCTCTGTGAACCTGATTGTGAAGGAAAGCTTTTCTATGTTGCCACCATCCTGGAACCTCATGTGGCTGCCACCATTCTGGAACCTCGTGTGGCCTCCTGTGCCATTCTGGAGCATGGTACTCTGAAGCTTTCTCATCTGAGAAAATTCTTTCACCTTTGCAGTTTGGAGGCTGCAAAGTTTGAAGACCCGCTACTTCCTGGGATGCCTGGTGGTGGCTATCTTTCTTATCTCTCTGTTCCTTCTCAGCAATCCAAGTCTCGACACTATCTTTACAATCTTTACTGGAGTTTTTCTTCTGGCCAAACTCAGTGTTTTAAATTATCCTTCTGGGCTCCTTGTTCTTGATTAGCAACATAAAGCTGGCCAGAAGCCCCCAACAATAGCCATGCCACAGCCTCAACATTTGACTGCCTTGAAATTTCCTTTGCCAGATTAATCAGTCCATTACCCTTAATCTCAGTCTCAGGCAAAGTCTCTGGGCATGAGCAAAATGCAGACAAACTTTCTGCCAAGCCATAACACACATCATAGGGATTCCAACAACCAATACAATCCTCCTTCTCAGCAGAAACCTTGCAAGCCTGGTCTTTACCATCAGGCTTTCTATCAGCCTTCTGGTTTCCTGAGCTCTGACCAGAATCTCCTCCACAGAACAACCTAAGTGGCTCCAGCTGTGTGCATCCAGGTGATATGTCTGAACCTTTCCAAACTCTGCCCACAAGCCATTTCCAAAGCCTCTTGAAAAACATGGTCAGGTATAGTCACAGCAATGACCCCACTCTCGGTACCAAATTCTGTCTTAGTTACTTTTCACTAGTTGGTGAGACAAAATACCTGATGCCCAAAGTTGGGAAAGGGAAAGTTTATTTCTTACAATTTTTGGAGGTTTAAGTCTATACTCAGCTGGCTCCAAGGCAGGGTGGCATGGCAGGGCTGCAGTTCATGGCAGCTGCAAACAGCAAATGGAAACCGCCAAGAGAGACACACCTTGTTCCTGCCATTACATCACATCCTGGCTCCACCCCCTAGGAAGGTGTAGCACTGACACCATCCATCCAAGTGCTAGACAATGAACCAATCACAGATGCACAATGCAAATACATGAGGCCTGAGGGCCACCAACATAAATCATGACACAGCATATGGTTGGATGTTATTTCTTGATCCATTCTTCCAGTCTGTTTCTTTTGATTGGTGAGTTGAGGCCATTTACATTAATGGTTGTAACTGTTATATATTGATTTATTGTTGACATGTTATCTTTCTGCTGTTGTATCGTTAGCTTTCCATTCTATTTAATTGTCTGCCTTGCTTGGTGGTTTTATCCCATGTATAACTAGAATGTCTTTCAGTATTCTTTGTAGGGTTGGTTTGGTGTTCATGAAGTTCTTCAGCTGTTCTTTTTCATGGAACTATCTTATTTCTCCATCCATTTTGAAGGACAGTTTTGCAGGGTACGTCAGTCTGGGTTGGAAGTGGTTTTCCTTTAGGATCTGCAATACTTCACTCTATGCTCTTCTTGACTTAATTGATTGTGTTGAGAACTCTGCTGTGATTCTGATAGGGTTTCCTTTATAGGTGACCTGTCTTTTCTCTCTAACAGCTTTTAGTATTCTGTTCTTATGGTGGATTTCTGGGATGGTGATTATTATGTGTCTGGTTGTAGTTTTATTTTGGTTGTGGCTGTTTGGTGTTCTATATGCTTCACTTATCCAAATGTCATTTTGCATTCTCATGTTTGGGAAGTTTTCAGCTATTACTTCTGTAAATATCCTTTTGATATCATTTGGATCATTTGATATCATTTGATATCTTTTCATTTATCCCTATTAATCTTACGTTATTTTTCTTTACATCATCTTGCAGGTGTTGAATTGTTATTTCCTGATTCTTTGTTATTTTTAAGAGATCTTTCCTGTTCACTGGCTGAAATCATATCTTCGAGGTCTGAAATTCTATCTTCACTTTTGTTGAGGCAGTTTTGGAACTTTCAGTTGCATTTTTGATTTCCTGTATATCTCTTTGAATCTGCTTTATGTATTCTGTTTATTTCTTATAGTGTTCATTCAGGGATTCTATCTGTTTGCTTTATTCCTCTAATTTTTTAGCTGTGTTTTCACTAGATGTGTTCACTATTTCTTTCACTATTTTTATCATTTCTTCTTTTACCTGGGCAAGTCCTTCTGATTTGAATTTCTCCATAGCTTCCCTAATTGCATCTTTATTTCATTTGATATCATTTCAGACATTTCAGGTGTATGGCTTCTTTTTTCTTCTATGTACATGTCTCCTAAGCTTTCTTGGGGTGGGCTGGAGCTTTGAGCCTGACTTTTGTTCTTTCCTTTTGTCATTTTTCTGTATTTCCTTGCTTTGAGTGGTGTTCCAATGCTTCCTCTGGATGTGTGATGAGTTACCTCCTGCACCCTCAGTTCCTGGAGCAGCGCTGGCTCCCCCACAGGCTCTTGGCTCCCTAAATTGAAAGGTGGAAGCTGGGCCTCGTGAACTGGGGCCTGCGGAATCTTGGGCCACAGTCCCGTGTCCAAGGGTGTGGGTATGATCTCAATCGCAGGGAGTTCCGGTTTCGAGCTCTCGCTAGGCCAGCCCACACTGGGCCATCAGAACCCCAGCTCGGCCTCTGCCTCCCAAACTGAGAGAAGGCCACTGAGGGTGTTGCACTAAGACGGTGGAGCTTCCAGGACTCGGTCCAGTGTACCCAGTAGCTAGCCAGAAGCTCAATTGCCCTGAGCTCAGGTTCCAGCTCTCCACAAGTCCGCCTTGATGCTGCAGGACTCACCTTGCAGGGTCCTAACTCCTGTCTGCAACCTCTTGGCTCCCTAAATTGTAAGGCAGATGCTGGGCCTGGGCAACTGGAGCCCACGGAAACTCGGGCCGCAGTCCTTTGTCCTAGGGAGCTGGAAAGATCTCTCAGGCAGTTAGTCACCCAGCTCGACATCTGCCTCCCGAATTGAGAGAAGGTCGCTGGGCATGCTGTATTAAGGTGGTGGAGCTTCCAGGACTCGGTCCAGTGTACCCGTTAGCTAGCCAGAATCTCAATTGATGTGATAGTTAATTTTAATAGGTGATAAACACACACTGTTTAAATTATGTCATAAAAATAGTGAGCACATGGAATTGAATTTTGTACCTTAACATGTTGGAAACTATCAGTGCTTTAATTTGTGTTGTTGGCATAACTCATTTTTGTGCAATTCTTTGAAAAGTGCCTTTCCTGTTCTCTTTGTTTGTAGCCTGGATGGCATAAAAAGAGAAAGAAGAAGGAAGTGAGAATTAGAAAGAAAGAGGAGTAAAATAGAAATATTTGCAAAACTTGCAGTTTATCCAGTAAGAGAAGACATTTAAAATTGTGACCAAAAAGATGTGGTTACTAAAGCGATTAACACCATTAAAAAGAAATCAAGTACCTTGCACTTGGAAACTAAGAAACATGCCTTGAAGGCATCTTAGGAATAAGCTTAAGAATCCAGCCCTAGTGGGCTCAAAGACTTCCGCTTGAGAAGACAACCCCAGTGCATCTTCCTCACATAGAGGCACACAGGGAACTTTCCTGAAGATTATTTCCATGCTGAGCCATCCAGGATGGCCCAAATGGGTCCAGCTGTTTCTTCATTGGCTGTCAGACTTGGCATTATCCACATGAAAGTGGATTTTCAGGCATGCAGAACACAAGAGTCATAGGAGCATGCAGGTTCCCATTGAGATTGCAAAGGCCTGGTGGGCCAGGAAACATAAGGCAGTGTTTACAAGTAGCCTCTGGCAAGATGATGAGTGACACTGTAAAAGCAAAATGAAGCTTTATAGAGAGGAAGTGGGAGGTCCTAGGAGCAAGTGGGAGGTCCTAGGAGCTCAGAACACACACTGAGGGAAGCTGCAGGCAATGGGCAGAACCAGCCAAAGCCTGTGGTCATGTGAGATGCAGCCAACGAGGCCGTGGGGTGAGGCTGCCCAAACTTTTTGAAACTCACATCATGACACCATGTTCCACAAAGGCCATAGATGGAGCTAGAGTGTTTAGTGTTTGGTTTACTAGCTTTCAGTCTTGCTTTGGTCTACTTCCACCGTGTTATTTTTTTATTCTTCCCTTTTGAAGTGGGAATATTTATTTTGTGCCATTTTGTCTTGCAAGTGTATAATTTGTTTCTAAAATTTTTACAGGGGCTCTAAGCAAAGAGTTTCCCTTGAGTCTCAGAGGAGACTTTGGAGTTGGACTTTTCAGAAATGCTAGAACTTTTAAGACAATTCTCAGAATTGGTCTGAATACGTTTTGCCAAAAGAATACAATGTTATTTTATTCTCTAGCCACATATGATTTCCTGATATTATTCACTTTAAAATGCCACAAAGATATCATTTGTGTACTTTGCAGTTCAGGAAGGTTTTTGTTTCTAATTCTTCTTTTACAAAATACTGGTCATAATGTAGTTAATTATTTGCAGGTCTTGTTTAACCCTTTCCCTTTCTGTGTAACTGTAAGGTTTCCGAGGACAGGGACTGGGCATGCCTCATGGACATGGGACCTCAGCGTCCAGTGCAGTGTCTTATATACAGTAAAAACCAGAGTAAAAACCAGAATTCTGAAATGGTGGTTAGAACTCTGGTTTTGACACTTCACTGAGAAAACTAGTGGGTTAATATCACTTTTTAAAGAGCCAACAAATATGTTTAAATCAATTTATTCACCATGAGATGAAGGATGATTGAGATAGCGAAAGGTGCGTGTTCATGCTTCAGTTGTTACAAGATGCTGCTGCTGAGTGTATGGCAAGTCAGACAAGGCATCAGTCAGTACTACAGAAATCCTACAGGTTCATGGGCTAAGTCCCTAGAAAGCTACTTAAAGTAATCAATGTGCAGTCATAAATAGAATTTGACTCCAAAATTCTCAAATGCATACAAAGAGGTAATTCATAGAAAGAACAATAATTCATCTGACTGATTTAACCTGAACAGTAAGCTTATTACAAATACAAAACCAAAACAAACCTAAAAACCTCATGATACCTTTTACCACACAATCTTTATTTATATATATGTATTTTTTCAATTTTTCCAAATGCATTTTACAACTAGTTTGCTCAGAACCTAATCAAGGACTATAGATTATAGTAGGTTTTCGTGTTGTTGCATAGCATAATGTCAATACTACAGTTGAATTTAGCACAAGGCAGTGTTGCTTAGGACTTCATTCCAAGGATTAATAATATTTTTAGATATGTTAGTTTGTAGAATTAATGACTTTTCAAATTAATGTTTTGATGGTCATATATTATATTTTAGGAATAAATGTATGTATCATACTTCATCTCTTCTTGAAGCTGAGGTTTTAAGAATTGACTTTTATAAGGAATGGAAAATATTTGTTTTCTCTGAATATAATTGCAATGATCCCATTACTGGTTATTCAACCTCCAACCAGTGCAGGGCCTGTGGGACAGACTAGAGCTAATCACCGGCCTCATTGGGCCATTTAATACTGGAGGTTTTACTTTGAGATTCCTGGTTAGTCACTGAACAACCACATCTAAATCTAAACTTTTCTTCCCCTTTAAAATACATTTTGCTTACATTTTATTATGAAAAAATTTATTTTACTTTAAAGAGCATAAAAACAAGGAAAATAAAGCAGAATAAAACCAATGAAAACAAAACAGTTTGTTTAAAAATCAAGAATAGTTGATTTAAAATCAACGATAGTTACCATAATGCCTTTTGTTGTCTCCAAAATAGCTGTAGATACCTTTGGATATAGTAAAAATCAAACAGAATAGAATAGAATTGAAACAATAAAAACAAAGCAATGAATGCAATAAAGGACTTCAAAACAAGACAATAGAATCCAAAATGGCTACCTTAATATATCTTTCTATCTTTGAAATAGCTGCTCATGCCATTGGATTTAACATAAACAAGAATAAAACCCAACCCAAAAAAACAATGAAAATGATACAGGACTTCAAAACAAGACAACAGGGAATCAGCAGTGGCTACAACCCACAGAAGGAGATCCCCCCTAGATGCCACACTGCATACCTCTATCCTCTGAACAGATGATCAGATCACTGGCCCTAGACTGCGATGTTAGTGAAACACCAAAGCACCACAGGCATCCAATTGCTTTTCACCTCGATAGCTATCATGACAGCCTGTGTTTCTGCAGATCAGCAGTTACTTGGCAGGGCAGGAAATGGCACATATTGTTTGCCAGTTGCATGTTGGAAGAGGTTGGGGTCTGGCTGTCCCCACTGTGGCATTAGCCATGATGCAGGCTCCCAGGCAGGGCTTCCTGGGGCCTTGTTCTCCCTCTCTGCAGTCTGCGTATGGTACTGACCACTGACCAGCATTCAGATAAAGGAGAAAACATTTTACATTTTCTAATTAAAGTTAAGATCCTCATTATCACTAGTACCAAGTCGACACAATAAACAGGAGGAAAATGTAATAAGTATAAAGATTGAAGAGAAAACAGATAAAATAATTATTTTTGTATGTTATGATTGTATATCTGGAAAATTCAAAAGGTTTTCCCAGGAAAGCTATTCCCATTATTAAAACAATGTAGTAGTGGAGGAAAAATTAATGTACAGAAACCAGTGTTCTATGTGTACATTACTATCAGTTAAAAGGTATACAGCCATAAATTAAAATACTCCATTTGGTAACAATGGCACAACAAAAAAGCTAAAAAATCTTTTTAACTAAAATGAAAATAATGTTTGAAGAGAATCTTTTAATTTTCCTAAAAGACAAAAAAGAAGAATATGAAAGAATTGGAAGGAAAAATCAATAGAAAGTCAAATCATGTTCTTTTGTAAGAAGGTATAACATGATGTAAACATATAAAGATCCTAGAATTTACCTATAAACTTAACTTATTGTTGAATAAAAAACATCAACGTGACTCTTTTGGAAAGTAGGCAAGGTGATCATAATCCTCGTGAAAAAATAAACAAGTGAGGTCACGTGCTTATCATCCCAGAACTGAAGGAGACTAAATTAAGAGGATTAATGTGACTACGAAGCCAGCCAGAGCTACATAGTGAGGTCAAGGCCAGCCTGGACTACACAGCGAGATTTTGTCTCAAAAGAAAACAAAAACAAAAACAAAAACTAATCAAGTGAAAATATCCAACTATTAAAAGGCACTATAACATTTCTATATATTATACTATACAAGAAAGATGCAATAATTAAAACACTGCAGAGATATAAAATAGAAACCCAGACATAGGTGAGAACAACAGAAGGAAAGTAAAGGTCCACCATAGATGCCAGTGGACAGGGGAGTCCAGGATGTGATATAAGTGGTCTTCTACATCATTGGGCTGTTTCAGATGGTGTTTGGACTACTGAGTGGCCATCTAGGGAAAAAAATGTATTAACATGGATTTCTACTTCACCATGGAAATAAACACCATACTGGAAAAAAAAAATTTAAATGAATAAAATGTAGAACCATAAAAATGCAAGATACAAATGAGAGAATTGTTTAACCTCAAAGCAGTCTGTCAATAGATTCATAGAAGCTCAGGAGTGATAGAAGAAAGAAACCAATCATCTCACGGCATAAAAAATTAGTAACTCCTTCATAGATTAAAAAATAATGACAATTAAAAAACAAAACAATGACAAGATAACAAATTAGGAAAACAAGCTTAGGAAAACACATTTGCGTAATAGACATTCTAAAAGTTCCTTCAAAAAAAGTTAGTAGTCCAACAGAAAACAATAGCCAAAATATAAGGAAAAAAAACTGTTTACTAAAATAGAATTATAAATGGCTATTAAATATTTAATTTCACTCACAGTATGAAAAATTGAAATTAAATTACACTGAAGCACATACATAATTTCAAAAAGTACCAAAAAAGTGATTGCCTCTTGGAAAATGCAATGCACAATTTTGAAATGTTATTAAAAAAATGCATTTGTAGAATATCTATTTTTCCTTTTTGTGATATGGAGAGTGAACACAGAGTCTTTGCATTGAGCTTACTCCATAGCCTTTCTTTATTTTTTCTTTGACATAGGGTCCCACAAAGTTGCTAAATTGCCACAGTTGGGCTCAAGCTTTCTATTTTCCTTCCTCAGCCTCCCAGGGTGCTGGGGTGACAAGTGTATGTCACCATACTCGGTTTAGAATATCTGTTTTCATTCCTTCTCATTTATATCATATGTGTATAGAATCTACTCAGAATAATACATGAAATAATAATTTTAAAGATGAGAAAAAATGCTTAAGACAAACAAACCAAATTATGGAATAATATGTACAGAGTTTTGTCACTTAACAAATGTCAAGAACACAAAATGATGCTATTCGTCATTTACTAATGCATACAGATGTGGTGTAGGTTGGACACACATCAGCAGCAGGTTAGCATTACCTCTTTACAGAACAGGCAGGAAAAGGGCTGGGCATCATGCCCAAGAGGCCTTCAACTTACGTAGCATTTTTATAGTCTAAAGCAATTGGTAACATTGTTAACTCTGAGTAGCAGGTGCATTGGTGCATTCTAATTTCCCTCTATATTTGTTTATATTTTAAAAATTCATGTAAAATAAGATAAAACAAAAAGCTATAAAGCCTGATCAGAGCCTACCGCCTCATTGTCACAGAAGCATATCAGTGCAGTGGCTGAGACAAAATAGTGTTTATGGGAGGTCATTTAAAGAAAACATAAACCATCTACTTCCACATCTACTCTTGCTTCCACTTTGAGACCAAATTTTATCAACAGACACCACGGTACATCCTTGGAGGAACAGCTGCCTCCCTGAATCCGTGTTCATGTTGACGCTATGGCTGAAAGTGTGACTGAGGAGGTTTTACACTACATATTCCACTGAATTGGCACAATTTTCTTTGCTTTTTTCCTTTTCTTGTAGGAAGACCACTGCTTCCCCTGAATAGTTATGTCATTACTTCAATGTAAGAACTACCAATTATATGCTGCCTCTCCTTTTGCCTCCCTTGAAGACCTTAGTTAAGCCCAGCTCAACAAGGATACTGTTTTCATGATTCAGAGTTTTACTTTCCTTTTATTCTCCTCACTTTTCTACTTATATTTCATTATTATATTTTCTTGAGTTATTACTATAAGGTACCTCATATCCTGAAAGATACTAAGTACATCAGACGATGTTGGTGGGCCAGAAATACCTCGAGGAGTGGATTAGGTCGTCACTGATTGATCTGTATTGTGGGAATAATGGTGCAGAGAAGCCCATGCTCTCCTGTGACTGCAACTGCAAGCCTTGGCAGAGTTCAGCGGTCCTGAGTTTTTATGAATTGAGCCCAGGTACACACGTGGAATCTGAAACAGTTGCAGTGCAAAGAAATAGCAACACATAGGAGCACAGAGTGTGAATTTAAGCACAATATGCCTTTGGGTCACTTATTTATGACAAAGAGAAAATTAAAGTCATATTTAGTAAATACACTTGCATCAGCTTGTCTACTTTATGAAATTTGTGTGTGCCATTTCACAAGCTCTTCTTTCTTCCTGGAGTGAGTTTCTCTGGGAAAAATATTCCTGGTTGCTTTGAAATCTTCCCTCATGTGGACAGGCAGAGCTAACTCCCATGGGCGGACTCTAGTACTCTCCGTCCTGGTGTTCATCCTGCTAGGTTGTCACATGTGCCTTCTATGTGCATTAATGATAGATCAGTAAAGTTACAAGGTCCTCCATGTAAACAAATGTTTCATGTGTTATATGTGTTCTTTACAAACTTAGCTCTCCATATTTTTTCTTCCAGTGGGAAGATAGATTTAATTATTATGTGTTCCCAGAATTAGTATTGAGTTCTGTAGTCCATAATCCTGAGAATTCATTTAACATTTGTTATCTTTTTTAAATTAAAATGTTGACCAACACAATTCATGTAGACATGGACAACTTTAGTTGATAGTTTTATCTTTTCACGTAGTCTGCACTCAGTAACTACTTACCATATTACTGAATGTTTATGTGGAAGCAGGTTAACACTTTTTGACTCACTTTTTCCTGATACTATTTTTCCAAGTTTTAAAATAATTTTTGTTGAGTAGAACCACTTTACCGGTAGAATTTTAAAAAATCTATCCCTTTATATAGGTAATGAATAACTCGATTTATAGCTTGATGTTGTGCTAGCTTTCTGCAAATAACAGAGTTATGGCTTATCCACTTGCATGTTCAGAATAATGGGATAACTTGGTAAAATGCCAATTGATTATTTCACACATGTTTGTCAACCCATCTTACTGAGCCAACCGATGTTTGTAGGAGGCTGCCCTGAGTCAGGACTGTTCTAGGAGCTGAAATGACAGGGATAAATACCATGGTCAAGAGCATGGGTCCTGGAATGAGATGCTCTCATCCTAATCTTGACTCTGCTACTAACTAGCTGTGCAACCTGGAGAAAGCTACCTAAATTTTCTGTACCTTGGCTTCCTCATATGATAAATGAGAATAATAATCAAAGGTTTAAGTAAATTCAATTTTTTTGAATCCTTAGAATAGTACTGGGCAAATACTAAGTACTAAATAAGTACTTTAAAAGTAAAAGTTTATCATGTAGCTATAGGATGATAAAAATGAAACGAGGGAGAAAAACTACAGATAAAGAAATAACAAACACAGTGTGCTGCAAGATACTGATGCATACACAAGATGCCAGCAAACCACATGTGTATGACAACACAAAGTTCTCTAGACAATGTCAAATGCCTCCTTGGAGGGAACACAGCCTCCACTTGAGAACTGATCTTTAAACTTACCTTTATAGACATTTAAGTAAATTACAAACAATTTAAATATAATTGTATGCATCTAAGTATGCATCGGAATTACTGAAAGTATTAAGCTAGCAGATCTAAATATTAGACCAGTAAATATTGAAATTTGTCTTCAAATTATCTTATCTACCGGATATTACACTAGATCCAAAACATCTCCTTTTGCTAAATCTAACAACAAGAGAAGAGAGAGAGAGAGAGAGAGAGAGAGAGAGAGCTCTCCCCAGGACTCTTGTTTTGATCAACCTTAGTAGGAAAGTAAAAAGTGTATGTATAAATGAAGGGCATAGAATATTTTTGTTGACTTTAGTCAATAGCATTAATGTCTATCAACACATTAATAAAAGTTTCTAAAAATTATTGTCACAAGTTTTTGTTTTGTATATTGTGCTGTCACAAGTTTTTGTACTGTATATGGTGAAATACTGATTACGACTTGTCTAAGGTGATTGTGAACTGGAAGCTAAGCTGTATGTTTGTGAGGGTGAAGAACCAAGGGCATGGACTGCCAGCCACTGAATCATACATACAGAGTTCTCTGTCCAGGAAAAGGTAATAAATAAAAGCTTGAGAAACCCAACAACGCATTCATAAATATTTCATATGGTCTCCTTTTTCTCATTTCCTTCCTGTGGATCATAAATTTTGTTTTGAGGAACCCAGACTGAGGGGACATAATCACACCTCTTAGACTGAAAGATGTATAAGCAACTGGGAATGTACTTCAGCAGTCCTGGAGAAAAGTCCAAAAAATTTTAGACTCTGTGTCCTGTCCAGGAGGCTGACAAACCTCATGCAAAACACAGGCAACAAATTAGAAATCTTGGTCTTATAAAATTTGTTCTTGAGTGATCCTACTCCATATCTTCCCTACATCTTTGCCCATTAACTCTAATTGTGATCATATCCTGCTGTTTATTTTAGCTTGGAAGTTTCTAGAACTGTTTTCTTAGCTGACCATCTTATATCTATGCACCACCATTGGGCTTCCTACCCCAGGACTGGTCACTTAGTTGCAAAAGGTCAAGAATCAGAAAGTAGTCAAGTAGTGAAGAAGGGCTCACATATTGGCTTCCGTGTTAATACCCTAGAAATGACACATATCTGGGGGTTGGGATCTGTGTTACTAATATATGCTTTTCTAAAATCAACATTCCAGTACTTTCCTGATAATCTACACATACTTTTTTTTGCAGGACATTTCTGTTCACCAAATTGGCCATGTCAGATTAGGATAGATATAGGCATCTAATTCAAAGGAGATCAGTAAAGTTCTCTTTCCTAGAAGTTGATGTATAGAGACTTTAGTGAACAAAAGAAATTCTTGCTTTCTTTTTTTCTTAAATTAGAGACTATATCCTAGGACATTTATGTTCACAGTAAAATAGAGAAATCCATGTCAGGAGAGAAGATGGTAGAAAGGCTGATTTAGAGAAGGTCAGGAGAACTTGGAAGTTCTATGACTCCAGAAGAGCTGGAGTGAGTGTCCTTATTTATGGGCTTTCAGTTCCTGGTTCCACTTCTTTGCGAGATTGCACTGTATTTTCCACCATTTAATTCTATGATACATTCTAGTTTTTCTTTGGCTTAATCTCAGTTTAAGAAGTTGTGTTCTGACAACCAAACAATCCTTGGCTAAAAAAGCAAGTTAACACCAAGCAGTCTTAATGTAGAGAAATACAATACAGCGTCAAGATTACATGTATGATTCAGAGTAGCATAATAAAACCTGGTCTTATATTCTAAAGAATACCCTGAAATAGGTTTATTTATGACCAACACTGAAAGAAGGGATAATATATGCTAATTTAAATGAAGAATTTTTGTATAATAATAAAATTAGTAGACTAAAAGGAAAAGGGATGGTAAATGGGCTTATCTTAATTTCCATACATAATTTTGGGGTGTGGCATGAGGGAATATACCACTATACCACAGTACCTATATACAAACAAATAGATGTCCTTTTAAAGTGTTAAGTTACATACAAGGTTTGGATTTGATATCTTTTTTGCTTTTCAATGTTTTCTAGCAGAGTTACTTCTTAAATTAGAAGTTAGAATCTTCTTCACCTAGATGAAAAGTTGAAATTTTTGAGGTAAATTTTCAAATTAACTGTATTAAACAAACATTTGCTGAATGCCTCTTTCAAGCCAAACATGTAGTTTTGAATCTTTTTTTTTTTAATCTAATAGGCTCAACCGAAGGGAACTCTCTTCAGATAAATGGAAAGTTTAAGAAGAAGCAAGCCTGGGAGCAGCAGTACAAACTGCTGGTTGTGAACAGCAGATTCAGGTCAGACCTTCTGTTTAGTCAGTGGGATAAATCACAGGCCTTGAAATCCAAGGGATCCAGGACAAAACTTTCAGGATCCTTGGAAAAAAATCCTTCCAGGATGAATAAACGAAAGCTTTGATTCAGAACAAATCTGAAATTTAGCTACGGTTTCTTTTAATGAGAAGTCACTGGAAATGCACCTTACCTAAATAGAGGGCAAATATACGGTATAAAATGTAACGCTGTGGTCAATAGGTTGGAAAAACATGTTCATGAACAGTTAAGGTGAGCATAAATGCTAACGCTAGTTAGAATACTAGGGAAAATTATGGGGTACGTTGTCTGAGGACTTCGGTGTTGAATGGCGGATCTCCTACAGGGTGTACCTCTTGGCCTGTCTTGGTTGTGCCAAGTAGGTAAGTGAGGATAGGAAGGAGGTATCAGAAAGTTTCTTCTGGACATGTATTTACAAAACTCCAGAGGAAAAATTATGTTGTTATAAATATTTCTGAAGGTGGTACGTTTCTAATTGGATTTTTCTGTAGTCTATTTTATTTATTATGTATTACTGTTGTTTTATTTACTTTTTAAATGTTTTCATTAGTACGTGTTTGCAGCACATAATGATTACATTCATTGCAGGGAACTGGTACATGGACACAACGCTGGGAAAAAGGGGAACAATGTTGTAAGCTCAACAGTCAGGACAGGTTTACTTAGAACAAACCTGAGAGGGCCTGCTGGTCTGAGAAGCAAACAGCCCCATCTTACAGACTGGGGGTTTTATAGGGTTAACAAGTGGAGACAGAAGGGGAGCTGGAACTGGGCTGGTACAGTCCCTTCACTGTCAATAAAGGGAGTTTGGGGCAGAGTGTGACTGACCGTCAGGAGAGAAGCTGGCTGGGACTGACGGATACTGAAACGTTAAGGAGCTGAGAACCAAGGGCGTTTTTGAATGCTGCCTTGGTCTCAAGGTGCTGGTCTGATTCCTTTACATCACAAATCTCAGTTCTTTTTTCCCCCTTCCTTCCACCATGCCTCTTTATTTTTCCAAAATTAGATTTACTTATTTATCTGATAAGTTGTTATAAAGTGAATTATCATAAATACAGATTAGCAACCAGACTGGAAGGTCAGAAAACACACGAAACAGCATAGAGCCATCTACCCGCTCTCTCATCATTTTTTGTCATCTGTTAATTTTGAAACTCAAGCCAGACTAATAATGTGTAATGGCCATGTGTGAGTAACTTGTTTATATGTGAATCTGATGTGAGTTTTAATATAATAATCACTTAGTAATATGGGTTTCTATAATGAGAGAAATTACAGTAGGTCTTGGTTACCTTCAGTGGTCTAGTAATTCCTAATTATTCATCTTTAGATTTTTAAAAATCAATATATATTTTATACAATAATGGGGGAAATGTAATTAAATATTCTGAACTGTTTGGGTCATATTCATGAAAATGGATAGATTTAACATTACGTCAAAATGGTGACAAGAGTAGAAGCAAGCTAATAGAGGAAAATTTTGAATTAACACTTTAAAGGGTAGCTGGAGGAACTAGAATAGGGAAAAATGAGAATATTAACAGTGGTAGTGCTTTTATTTATAACAGGAATCAATACATTAACTACTGTTACCAGTCTGCAACAGGAAAAGTTTTAGAAATTGAGATTACGCAGTTAGAAATTCTCCAACACCTTAATGTTGCCTTGGCATGTTTTACTGCACTTTTTAAAAAATGTCTGTTGAAAACTTATTAGAATAAGAAACAGGTTCTTCACTAAAGAGTTTTGAGATGTATGTATTGAACTAGGTTTATGTATTAATCAATTTCCCATTGCTGGTGCCTAATACTTGACATTCACAACTTTAAAAAGAAGAGGTATGTTTTGGCTCAGTTTCGGAGGAATCAGTCTTTGGTATGCTGCTTCCAAGGCAAAAACGTTGGTGTACAGGGGCACAGCAGAGGAAGACTG
>PVJX010035554.1:0-18157 GCA_004027295.1 Dolichotis patagonum | reverse complement strand
AACACAAGTCACAGCTGGAATTTCATTAATGAGTATCAGCAGATTAGATGGTGATTTCCCTAACTACAGACTGTCCCTCATCATGATAACTTGATGTGGTACTTTAGAGGCCATTTTGCCTTCAACTATCACATCAATTTAATTTTCTCCCTGATGTGGGACAAAAGTTGTGTCCACTGGTTTTCTCCAAGAGACTTGGTGTTTCTGTTCTTCCACAAAATGACATCATGGTTTGATTTATACAGGGATTGTGTCTTGATAAAATTCTGACAGTACAGCAGCTAACACAAAAAGTCATTTGCTTTCTTTGGAAGATTCCAGCTAATCCATACTTTGAAAAGTCAAGACTTCACATGATATCTTCCTCTCCTGATTCATGTTCTATAAATGACACAGAGAGAGAGAGAGTGAGACAGACAGACAGACAGACAGAGACAGAGAGAGAGAGAGAGAGAGACAGAGAGAGACCCCACATTTATCCTCATAAATGAATTTCAGATCACATATTTAACTACAACCTCTCATGTGATGTCTTTCCATGTCTTTTTTATGCTCCCATGTCATATCTCTAGCAATACCATCTTAAAACTGAACATATCCAATTCCACTCATACAATTAAACATTTTCTATTTTAAATATTTTTTATTATATAGCAAACTTATTCAGCTTTACTGGAAAACATTATGCGATATAATAACCACTATCCATGTGTACCTATATAAATTTGAATTTATATAATACTATCGAACACTATTAAAAGTTCCATAGTCACTATAGCGCCGTGGTGGGAAACATAGGGCACCCATGCAACACTAGGGTGTTTGTTAGCACTGAAAGCTCTAAAAGTTCCCATCACTTCATCTCGCCACGTTTCACATGCTCAATAGTTGCACAGAGCTAATGGTTACCATATTGGGTGGTATTGATGTGGGACTTTTCTATCAACACAGAAATTTCAATTGGATAATTCTGAGCAAAATTCTTGTCAACCAAAGTGTGCTCACAGACCAGTAGCATCTGTACCTCCTAGAAATGTACTCTTGAGCCCCAAGCCAATCTGCATTTTACAGTATGACATGGTGATTTGTATGCACATTAAAGCTTATAAAGCAGAGATCTACCTTACAGTCTTAATGCCCAATAAATGCTGAACAGATAAACACATGAATGAAAACATTTTCTTTCAATTTACATCAGAGAAAAAAGATGTTATCTACCCCCTTAAAACAAAATTTAAATATATATATAATATATATATTATATATATATTATATATATATATATTATATATATATATATATATATATGAAAGTGCTCTAAGGGATACAACTGCATGTATGTTTAAGTGTATAAGATAGTTGACCACACTACTCTTTTTGTTAGATTTTTGAGCAGAGCTGTTAACAGTCTCACTGTTTGAATGTCTACTTTGTATGCTTTAATTTTGTAACTTGAACAACTATTTCCAAGGATGACAGTATGTAACTTATCAAGTGGCGATTTCTTAGTGTTTTTGTTTTTGTTTTGTTGTTGTTCTTGTTGTTCTTTTATTTTTTGCCTTTGAAATTCTGTATTGTTGCTACCCATTTTCTGTTTTGTTTGGTTGTTTTCTTTTTTGTTTTTTCTCTTTAAATAAAATTTAAAAAAAAAAAGATCTTCTCAGAATCAGATACCGCAGCTTTGTATTAAAGTCACCAATTTCTGCCTTACATACTTACCTCTCTTTCAAAATCACTGTATTTCTAAGGTGACTAAATGAAAGATTCTGCTATGCAAAATGTGTTCTTGATATATGACTGAATGTGGTACTTTACATTTTTCAGTCACTTTTTCAGAACAACCTATTCATCAAAATATATTAGCATGTCTCTATAATCTGTATTTGCCATTTTTTAGCTGTTAATTCTAGGATTGAGACCCACAATGTTATTTTTGGATGTCTCAAGAGCAAACACAGAATGATTGATCTAAAAATATTGGTGAGAATTTAGTCATGGAGAATTTAAGTGTGATGGAATGGAGAATGGAAGAATATATCATTTCTCTTTTTCAGACTTTAAGGGAAAAAATGGAGTCAGGGAAATTTTCCTTTCTTTGAAAATATCATTGATAATAATTTTTAACGCGTTGTTGTATAGTACCTGCCTTCCTATGTTGAAGGACTTTATTGAAATGGATTTTTTAGAGAAGGAATTCCTTAAAGCATATCTGAACTTTTATTTTTCAGTATTGGAGATTGAAGCTAGTCCCTTCAAACTGAGTTATAGCCTTGACCTTTTTATTAGTTTATTTTTATATTGAGACAGTGCCTTGCTAAATTGCCAAACTGCCAGGCTGAACTTGACTTGGTGATTCTCCTGCCTAGGCTTCCTATGGTGCTAAAATTATAGGTATGGAGCACTGCACCCAGCTGCTTGTCTATATTCATAACTTCACTTTGTCTTATGGGCTATTATAGCACCATTTTTTAAAATTCAATTTTTGTTTTCCTACTGTTTGATCTCTTTTCATGGAGATGGCTGTTTTACATTTATTTGAGTCATAATTGTATTTTAAGGACTCAATTCTCTGAATTTACTCCATAAAATGACCTCCAAATATTTTTGAATGTGTGTGTGTGTGTGTGTGTGTGTGTGTGTGTGTCTGTGTGTATGTGTCTGTGTGTATCCTTATGTGAAAAGGAATTGTGTGTGACTTTTGTCCTATTAGGAAAACTTTCATCCTGATATTACCCTTATCTCAGCATAAGTCTGAGAATTGACATTGCTACTTGTGGTTATGAGAGTATAGAGGAGAAGACACAAGAGATGATATTTTCCTGCAAAAGGCAAGGAAAGAATGCAGAAATTTTTTACAAATACTGACACTTCAGGTGATTTGAGCCCCAGCTCTGTGACTCGCTAGCTGTGTGACCTTAGGTGGGTTATTTAACCTCTTTGGCTTCTATTTTCTCAAGAATAAAATAAAGATCATAAGTATCCCTTCCGTATGGCCTCTTATGAGAATTAAATCATGTTTTATGAGTTCAATGCTTAGTGCCTGTCAGATACAAGTGTTGTCTTTTATTGCTTAGGTGATGCTCACTGTGAGTACAGAGACCATGCATCTCTTGTGGGCAGTTGTGTAAGCTAGAAGAGACCTTGTAACTCTGCTCCTTTGGAATGGAACAGAAGGCACTGTGAGGTCTTCCATTTCTTGAAAAGGATTACATATTATGAGAGTCTGATAGGAATTTTTCATCATCTATCAAAGTAGACAAAAGACGAAGCTCTTGACCTGTTTCCTCTACTCTGACCACAGCCTGGAACTCTCCCAAGACAAGGAAATCTAAGTTCTTCTTTTGTTTTGACTTTTATCTTTTTCCTAGATGATTTTGTCTTTTCCTACATAAATAATGAGTTCTCCTTTGTACAACCCAGAAGTGGCTGCAATGTATAAAACACGAACTCTGCCCAAGACTTGCGCTTTCTCTTTTGCCCCAAAATACAGATTAACATGACTGACTGAAATTGCTGTACTTCCATCCATCGTAGACATTGTGCGAGCTACTCTATAGGTAGCTTTCTTTTTCTCTGCAGTGGAGACTATAAATACTCATTTGGTGAGAACACACTCTTCCCCCCACAAGATCACTTAGCCTTCACACTTGGTCAAGTCATGGCATTTCTTGTATGGTTCCATGGTAACCCTCTTGTTGAAAGAATCTATTGTCATTCTCATTTGTGTATCACACAATGTTCTAGTCATAGTGGAATATCTTCAAAACCACATCATTGTTTGATTGTCTGCAGCTTGAATGAATGGCTATGATCTGAGTTGATGTCTACACAGAACTTTCATTTTACCCAGATGGAATTCTCCTTTGTAACCTAGGGATTCAAATGCTACCTATTGTAGAACTAGAATTTTAAGTTAACTATTGTCTAAGGGAACCAAAAGGTCACTATCCCCAAGACAATGTATAAAAGTCTTCATTGACTTCTTTCTAATGATTATTTCATGTTCCCCCATAGGAAAGGAAGATACATATAAAACATGCCTAGTATCTTCTACCAGGGAATACAAGTGTATTCCAAATCTGCTGTTTTTAAGAAATGATGGTATGAATGGATATTATAAAATTCAATTAAATGTTATGTTAAAGAAAATAGTTTTCTTTGTGGAACACAAAATATGACAAAGCTATGTATTACATTTCCAAGAGAGTTAACTTTTTGTCTCTTTTTGATTTCACATCACACTTGGTTATGGCTCATTGAAGTCTAACAAGGCTCAGTGCTGCTAAAGATTGATTCAGATTTCTTGAACTTTCTTTAACAATGAGAATACTTGAGATTTCTGAAATCGACAGGCCACAGAATATTCATGGCTATCATTAGTTAGCTACTGTCTCATTTTAGATAATTAAGTGGTAATGGGAGCTCTGCCTATATGACCAACCGTAATTAGAACGAAAATGTGATTTTCTAAAAATTTTTGGCCTATTCATGAATATATTTAGTCATTTACATATTGATTGTTTTAAAAATATATTTCAAGGATCTATTAAGAACAGGGTATGTTGTATTAGGCCTTGGAGAAGAAGTGAATTGGGATGGACAGGATGTAGTTCCAAAAAATTTACAATGTAATAATAGCAATTGTGGAGACCAGGGATGTAGATCTATTGTGTGGAGCTTGCCTGGCAAATGTAAGGTCCTGAGTTTGATACCCAATACCATAAAACAACTACAAATAAAGGAGTAATTATGAGGGAAGAAAGCAAGTTCTAGGGCAACTTATGATAAAAGAAGCAAGTCTAGAATGTCTCCTATAACAGTTCAGGAAATGCTTCCAGGAGAAAGTTATTAAACTGACAACTAAAGATGAAGGAAACTAGTCAAGTCATGAAAAAAGGATCAGAGAGCAGAGTGTGCCGATTAAATCAGAAAAAAGGTATCCTCTTCCTGGATTATGTTTGTGTCTATAGTGAATCAATGAAAATGAAAGGTAGAGAATAGTTTAAATTAGGAAAGCATAAAATAAGGGGCTATAAACATAAAAGCATAAAATAAGGTGCAAGCATAGAAGAAGGTGACAGCAATATTTGTTAGCTTTAGCTAAGAATATGCCAAGCAAGCAATCCTTGGAAAAGGGGAGCTCTCCTAGGTACTAGAAAATGTTTAGTGGCGCTGTTTACCTCTGCCTACTAGAAAGCAGTAACATACACATGAACATTTCTAACAATTAAATGTGTCTCCAAATATTGTCAAATATTTTTAAATGAAAAAAGAATAAAAACAATGATACTGAACTTTAAAACAAAATAATAAATTAGCAATAATTAATACACTACATATTATCTTCAAAGCAGTTGATCAGATTACAAGATATAGGTGTGAAAAAATAAACAATGGAAGAACAACCTATTCTTTTTGATGAACTAAATAAAGATCATTAGTATAACTATCTGTTTGTCAAATATTTTTTGGGGTACAAAATATCCTCCCAGCTAGGTAGTACAAGATGAGGTCAAGGATGATCAAAGTCAGGTGCTGTTCAACCACAGGTAAAACCTTTGTTAAAAAGTTAAAAAGTCATATTTTGAACAATGGAAACCCAGAAAGGGTTTTACATTTAAAGATGTTAAGACTTGCATGAAAAAAAAAATCACTCTGGCTACAAATGTGAATCTGTGGATTCTGGAAAGATAAGAGAAGATTTAGAATATTAATGGAAAAGATTTAGAAGATCAGATGAAAAATTTATGCAGTAATAAATGCAAGAAATATTGGCAACTTGGTTGAGAGAGAGGAGAAAGAAGTGGAGAGATTTTGTGCTTCTCTTTGGATTATGAAAGGTGGAGTTTTGTGATAGATTATGGGCAGAGGGGTAGGATTGAATTCTATGGCCATTGACATATTTTATCAGGTTTCAGTGTTTGTCATTTACTTTTGCGTCTTTATTGTGTAAGATTTTACAGGCTTCTGCCTAAGACGTCTCACAGTCCTGGCATGCCTTCTGTATCCCAAGTGTCTGAATTAATCAGCAAGTAGAGGACACTAGCACTAGCTAAATGATAATCTCTGGAATTATTTTAAATAAATGTCTTTTGGGCAAGTGATAATTAAACCACATTTAGTATTTGGCGAGTTCTAGAGGGCAAATGATACACCTAATGGAACCACAAACCAGCAATAAGAACTGAGAGAACTGAGAGGAGTCTGGACTGAGCATGTAGGGATAAAGGCCCTTTCTCAGTGGACTTCTTCTAACTCTCAGGGGAAGGACTATACCCTCTCAAATACAATACAATGTGTTGTCCTGGAAAATGACATGCAAGTGATGCAGACATCACTCAACAGAAAGAGGATAGAGGGAGTGCTTTCTATAGAAATTTTATATGGACCTTTGGAAAGCATGAGTTCAGTAGTAGACATTTGATGTCCAGGAAGTGGAGTATGCCATTTGATAATGCAGTCATCAAGATGGAAACCTGATTATCAGTGCTTTAGGATATATATTTATAGGGATGCTTTTGTTTATACTTATTCAACTCTATCTCTTAGAGTTTTTCTTTTGTATTTTTATCATATCATACTATTTAATTCTATAATTGAAACTGGAAAATCACTGTAGTAAACCTCGACTGCTGCATAGAAAATTACATTATATTAGATGTTGAATTCCCAACCAATTGAATGATGAAAAAAGCATTCTTGCTACCACTAATTTTAATTATAGCCATATCTACATTCTAAAACATTTCTCTAATTACTTCTGTTCTACACTGTTTTCAAAAACCAATAGCATCGTTACTATTGGGGCATCTTGTAACGGTGGGCACAACGTGAAAGGCTTTGCTGATTTGAAGATGCCCTCAAGTGAGGGACTTTGATCTTGTTTTCCTTGTGGTCCTTGTGATTGTTCAGAGGCCCCAGAGCTATTTTTGAATTTACAAGCATAGGAAATGTGTTTAGTGAGCTTTCTGCAATATACAAAGAAATATAATTCCAGCATGGCTGGAATTTCCTTTCACATTAAATACAGAGTGACTGTATTTACAGTTACTGTTGAAGTTCTTGGAAGCATTCTTTTACAATATCCAGAATACTAGTGTCTCTTTCAACCCAAGACTATCCCAGATGAAACATATCTTCACATGTGAATTGGAGGTTATAGTTGGTCATGGAAATAATACCTGTCTCATTAGCTTCATTTCAGATAAGCAAGAACTGAAGCATCAAAATATTCTTTTAGGCATCTAAAGGTTGTACAGTGTTGAGAGCAAACATAATGTGGATAGTCTTGGAATCTGCCTGGATTTGAATCTCAAATAACTACAAATACATAGCACAGGCAGTGCAAAATGGTAGACTGAGAAATTAGAAGGTACCAGGCAGACTTTTGTAGTCAGAGATTGTACTACTCATATTAAACAGCATCGACTTTATACAAAAGGAGGAACACACTGCTCTCTAATTGTTCTAACCTAAGAATTATATTGTGATTTTTGTCGTGACTTTGTTTATTAACCCAGGATGCACCTTGAACAGATGCTGTAGCATTTGGCATTGTTTTAATACTGACGTGAGGGAGCTATCCTGTGTCACCCTTAGTGAGTCCCTGAATGTTAACATTCATCAGCTACTGAAACATGACCCAATCCTGCAAATAGACAGGCATGAACCCTGTGTCAGGAGACCAAGCAAGTCTCCCTCAGGTAGAGACTAAAAGACAAAAAACAGAGGAATTATTCATAAGGATAGATTCTTCCAAGAGACTGGAACTCTTGTCAAATGTTAATATTTATGTGGATGAATATTCCTTGGAATTAAATTTTTTAAAAGAAGAGAATCCCAAGTTAGTCTTTGGTGCTTCCTACATTTGATAAAAGCAGGAAATGTTGATATCTCATATATAGAATTATATATTAAACCATATGGGGAAGCTCGGCTGTGTAGTAAGGTGTTTTATCAACTGTTGGTTCCAACTTTGCCACAGGGTTATTTGTTTGTTTTGCACACCTGACCTTGCTGAGCCCTAGAAGTTTTGTAGCAGTGAGTCAGACAACACCTAGGAAACAACACAAAAGGTTCCAGGGTCACTATTGCACCCTGCACTAAGCTAGCAGTTGTTGCAACTATCTTTTAACTATCTAGCATACTTGCTTCAAAAAATCCAGTGTGTTTTTCTTTAAACCTACATCTGTGTTTTTTTTCCCCCCAACTGGTGGTCTAAATTGAAAACAGTGTTAGTTTTCATCTTGGTCCTATTAGTTGATTAACTCCTCTAATAGTAGCTATATCTCAAATTTTGATTTTTTTGCTAGTATAAGAATCTACAGTTATTTGCTGAAAATGTTAAGTAGACCATTGCTTCTGAAATTTTGGATAATTTTCACATGTTATAATTTCCCAAACCTTCTTCCACCATTCTTACGGAGTTTTTCTCTTCCACACATTTTTCCTATTCTATGTGATCAGTGAGCACTTTCCATGGGCTTTTAAAGTCAGAGCCAGCTGACCTCCAGTAAATATTGGAACTTCTTCAAAGAACGATCTTGTATCTCCAGACAGGGCAAAATTATTATTTTTTCTGTCAGTTTCTCATGCTCCATTTTGGTCTTTTGTTTTTATTCCTTCCTGTATTAATATTTTAATGTATCTTATCTTCATCCATTGGCTCTACAGTTAAAACGAATTCTTTAGGAGTTCTGCCTGACTGAAAGACAACCAGAAATCCTTGATGGAGATTTATAGTATATAGCATCTATTACTTTGGCGTTTGTTGGAAGGCTCAACTGAAGTGGATGAATCTCATTCACATGTGCAGGGTCAATTGATGGTCACACAAAGTAGGCTGTTTTTAGCGGGAGGGGTTAAGTAACCAGGGTCTCTGCATCTCTCCTGAGTCTCTTCCTCCAGCAGGATAGTACAGGACCTTCTCATGGTATCACAGCACCAAGCAAATTCTTGAAGCCTGCAGTGGGAACTAAATGTCGCTTATCCCCCTGCATTCTGTTGACCAAAGCAAGTTACTTGGCCAATTTCAGCCACAGTACAAACAAGACACACCACAGACAGCAAATGAAGTCTGCAAAGACAGAGGACAGCCAGTCAAATAGCTTTCTCTTCTATCTTCCATAAGACTTACTCAGAAAACTAAGCATAGTTAGTGTTTCTTGCAGGGCTCTGTAAAGTACACAAATGCAGGTGTTTCTGTGGGGAAGAATGAGGAAGAATGGGGAGAATCTTTTCTCTCATGAGGGTGTGATACCATCCAGAGAGATCAATCATCCATTTGCTTAATCTAACCTTTTGCATTTGCAATAATGTATTCTCAGGTATCGACCTAGTAATATAACCTGGAATCCCCCTTCCGTATTTGTAATGATTGAAAAAATATTCAGCAAGCTGTGTTCTTCCTATGTCCCAGCAGTTTCCAAAGTTGACACTATTGGGTTTTGAGTCACTATTGGGTTTTGAGTGTTTCCCTTTTATACAACCGTGTTCACAAGAGTAAAATGAGGGCATGCCATTTTCACAATTCCGGTCAAGGCAGTGACAGCCACGTGCATCTCCCCTTGCAGCATCATAAAAGAAAGCGAACTTTGTGAACCTAATTACAGTATTTACATACAGAAGCATTTGAGAACAAAGGTATTATTGTATACAGATTTAATACACATTTAAATATCCATATCTGCTCATGCCTAAGTGTGTAAATTATATATATGTGTGTGTATGTACATATACATGTATATGTGTGTACACATGTGTATGCTTATGTGTATGTATTTGTAAAACACATGCAAGACAGTTCTTGTTGGTTTCTTAAAGACAGAGGTCATCTGTTCAGCAAATCTGTTCTGAGTAATCTCCAAGATTATTCATCTAATCTTGAATCATCTCTTCAATTGATAATTCATGCCTGTTTTGACCAAACTTTCTGTGTTAAATTTAAAGTCACACGGTTTTTTGCTCAAGAGGCACTAGTTTCATAATTTAATCATTTTAATTGCCTTTTCAAACCTGAGATGAGTAGTCATCATATTTATGTTTATATATATGCATATATACAGACATAGATAGGATTAGTGTGGTGTATTACATTTTTTGATCTGTGTGTGTTAAACCATCCTGCATCCCTGGAATGAATCCTACTTAGTCATGGTGTATGATCTCATTGATGATTTGCTCCAGTCTGTTTGCCTTTATCTCACTGAAGAGTTTTGCGTTCATGTTCATAAAGGAGATTGATGTGTAGTTCTCCTTTTTTGGTTGGATCCTTCTCTGGATTTGGTAACAGGGTCATGCTTGCTTCTAGAAATGAGTTTTGAGGTATTGCTTCCTTTTCAATTTGGGAAGTAGTGGCACTAGATCTTCTCTAAAATTCTTGTAAAACACAGCAGTGAATCCATCCATATCTGGACTATTCTTTGGTGGTAGATTTTTAATCACTCCTTCAATTTTATTGACTGATATTGAGTTATCCACAATTTCTTTGTCTTCTTGATTCTTGCCTGAGATCACAGATTAATAAACAATTCTGTTTTAAGAAGAAAAGATGGGGACCAGGGATACTGCTCAGTGCCTAGCAAGGGTGAGATCATGAGTTCGAATCTCAGTATCAAAAAAATTGAAGAAGAAGAAGAGGAGGAGGAGGAGGGGGAGGAGGAAGAGGAAGCAGAGGAGATGGGCATCTGAAGTGATCAGCTGTAACCAGGATGACAAGGGCATCACTGAGGCAATGCTTTTGAAAGATGAACAGAAAGAAACCTCGGAATCTAGCAATGTTGGGAACAGAATGGCTCCATAAAGTCATAGACAAACCAATGAATTCATCGTTGTTATGTGTATTATACAATAAACTATTGTAGTATGCTTTTTCTATATCAGAGATGACCATGAGTGCTTAGAAAAAAAAGAACAATATCAACATGAGACACATCCTTTTGCCTCCCCATGTTTATTTAGTGTCTTGTCTCTTACCTCCACCATTTATCATTTCACGAAGGAAGCAAATGAAACTGAAGATTTATATAGTTAAGATCACATTTTTAATAAATAGCAAACAAGAGACTAACAATACCAAATTCATGTCCCTCAGGCTACCTGCTTCTTTGAATTGCAAAATGAATAGCATTAAGTAGGGACGTGATACAGAAAGCAAAGGGGACTCCTTTCTCAGTCCAGTGTTACAGTGCTGGAAAGACAGAATGGGAGGACCATGGAAGAAAACACGTCTGAACAGAGCTTGTGATCAAGCCATACAGGAGAACCAAAGACTGAGAAAGTGAAAGCAATTTATCCAAGGTCACACGCCCAAAGTTTAAACATTTATTAGGCTTCTTTAATAAATGGTTCAAGCATGATAGGGAAGTCCTCAGGTTCTTCAACACAGTTAGTTTTCAGGGACCTCCCACAGGCTAACATGACTTTGGCAAGCAGAAGCAACATGATATGTTCAGCTGAACAGCAAATTTAACAAATACATAATAAACAAAAATGAGAAGTACAAGTATATTTATGTCTTTGGAGAAGAGGCTGTGCTTGGTTACTTGTGTGTTGGAGAGCTGTACCTCACTGAGACTTTCTTCTTAATTATCCTTGGAATTTTCCTGGAGGAGGAAATATTGAAGAGAACAACATTCTTAAGCACTTACTCTTCTACAAGAAATAGTCATTTTAGTGAGGACTCTTGAAAGCTCACATTTTTACATGCAAAGCACCGAAAAGAACTGTCCTATGGAGTACTGTTGCTTAAGTTTTTTCCCTGACCAGTTAAGAGGAAGGAAATAGGAGGATAAGTGTCATTTGTCAGGGCACGTTGTCTACAAATGGACAATCAACAGTAGAGATGCAAGTTGAGTGCATACTTATCACAGGATAGAGAGTTGGAAGAAGGAAAAAAAAGAGGAAATATTAATGTTCTTAAAAGCGAACTTCAGTGATCCTGAGTGCAACTTGTTAGAAGTTGAATGCTGTTTGGGGCATACATGGTGTGCACACGAAAATTAAGCAATATCGTTTTCTGCATGAGCCTTGGGTATCTCACCTAGCCTTATGCATCAAAATACCTTTCCCATTCGACAGAAATAACAGAATCCCAGATGAGTTTTTGTTCAATACTCTAACATTAATTTCTTTCTATAATGCCATCTGCACTTTAAAGATTCTCTGAGTTTTGTTTCTAAATAAGTGTATTTACAAAGACTTAAACAGGTGAAGTGTGTACAAAGTACTTTTATGAAATGATCAACACTGGAACACTTAGGAGGGATGTGTGTGTGTGTGTGTGTGTGTGTGTGTGTGTGTGTTTCTCTTTCAAACATTACCCATCTTTCTCCTAATATTTCCTGAAAAGATCTAAGTTCCTTCAAGTTATTTTATTTTATTTTCTTGGAACCTAGATGGTTTATGGTAGAAGATCTGTATTTCTTTAAACCAACTCAATGATAAACCAGTAATACATCCATAAATAAATATTCATGATATGATAACTTTTATTATTCTTAAGTTATACTGAGAGATTTGGGGAAGTAAATTATTGCTGCATTGAGAATCCATCCCATCTGCTTACTCTATGTCCTTAAGAATTATTCTCATTTCTATATGCCTAGGTAGAATATGTGTATTGACTTTTTTTAAAAAATAATTGTCATGGAGTTCTGTGTTATTTATGAGACTCACTGAGGAATTAAGTTCACATGTATAATCAGGGGTCTATGAAATCAGTCGGAAATATCATAGCATTTGCCAAATGAAAGAAAATCATAAGACTCATATCATAGTCACTGAAATAGCATTGTATACTTTAAAAAAGTTGTGTTGTGCACCTATGTTAACATGGAAGGAAAATTTATAATTTTTACAGTAATTAAATTAGTTGTAATAATTTTGTACTTTAGGAATTAACCTACCAATAGATAAAAATTTGCACTGCTGATTGTTCCAGATTATTGAAATTTACGTTTCAAACATTTTTAGAAACAACAAAGTATGAACCCTGTATTGCCTATTTAAAAAGTTATCACCCTTGGCCTACTCAATTTGTGTCCATATAGTTTACATGCACAATTTTCACAACAAATTTAATTTTCCATCCAGGGTAAATACGTCAAATCATACACTTGCAGAATGATGATACTCTTTCTATTTTCCATCTCAGAAATGGTGTGTTAATTAATTTGAGAGACAGTTCATCTGCCCTGAAGCCTATGACCATTTTTTAAAAAATTCAGTCAAGTGAGCTTTTTTCTTTGCATTGAATTAGGGTCTCAGTAGATTTTTCTATCTTTTTAGGTAATGAAAAACACTACATATTTGCATATACACAGATTTTTCACCAAGATTAAAGTTCCCCTCATTTACTGGGGGCAGTTGGGGCACTGTGGATGCCGTAACAAGGACTGACTTAGGAAAGTCACTTGTATAAGATCAATAACACTGAAGAGTAGTTTCATAGACATTTCTCTGTGTATTTTCTGCCCCTAGCTAAAGATGTTTATTACAATGTAGGATTATTTGGAGTACTTCATTCCTAGGTCAGTAGAGTCATGAATGAGTTCACTTTGGCTATTTGTAACTTACAGATTTATTGGCTTAAAACAGTATCAATTTATTGTCTTATACTCTTGGAGCGCAAATGTCAAAAATCAGTTTCCCTGGGCTGAAGTCAAGAAGAGAATAGGCCCACTTTCCTTCTGTAAACTGTAGGTAAGAATCTGATTTTTAGCTTCCAGGAGCTTCTTGTATTTCTCAGCTAATGGGAATTTTTCCGTTTTCAAGGTTTATAACATATCCCCTCTACTCTGTGATATTTGCTTTTATCTTTACATTTCTCTGTTTGACTTGAACAGCTATACAATTACCCTTGTTCTTCTTAACTATATATGAATTTCTTAACCTAGACTATAAATATCAAAAATGACTTATTACTCATTTATTTTCAATTACTAGAATGTTCCCATTATGCTGTTTTCTTCAGGTTAGTAGGAGAATATTTAGGCCTGGAAGGCCAGACAGTTTTTGTAGCAATTACTGAACTTAGCTAAAGGTGATTCATATATAAATGAGTATGGCTAAGTTCTAATAAAAATGCAATCATAAAAACAAGCAATCGTAAAAATTTTGTCCACAGGCTATAGTTTGACAACCCCTAATCCAGATGCGCAGTATCTAATACAGGTACTCCTAAAAGAGAGTTATTAACTGTAAGCAAATTAATGTTTAAAAAAATGAACGAGTGTTTAGAGTAAGTCCTTACAGATTTGGAGAGTTGGTATTCTAAGGAAAGTTCATAAAAAGTAAGAATTTTCCTCACTTGTTCTATACATAACTCCTAAATCCTGACCTTAGACTTCAATATAAGATTAACCTTCTAGAATACAGAGCATTGACAGCATGAAAGAAATTTCTGCAGCCTTTTATAACTCCTCAAAACAAAATAGACCCTCAGTTTCAGGCAAAGTAGAACAACCCTTACCTGTGCTAATCATCTTTTGATCCTTGCCATGTGAATAGATTCATGATCTGACATTTGCTATTCTAGTCACAATAGCTCTTGTCTCAGCAATTCAATTTTCAGGGACTCATGAATTTAATACCTGCTCTATTATCAGAAGATTTGTAATAACTTACACAGCTGAACCTTTTCGAAATTTCCCGTTGATCTTAACCTTTCCACCCCTCTATCTGGGTACAAAAGACGGCCTTGTGAAAAATCAGGCTTACTCAACAAACGTACATCAAGCGGCACTGTGCACTACAGTTATAGCATGTCTAAGGCACACGATGGCAAATAAGTCAGAGAACTGACAGTTTCAGTTGGACTGAGACAGAAAAATACGAAGTGATAAGCAAAGACCACTGATAGGATCTGAGCTCTTTGAAGAACTGGCTCAGTTGAAAGTGTTATTGTCTGTCTGCCCCTTGAAACACAGAAGTTGTTTTTAATCACAGTAACACCATCCAACTGTTAGCAGCAAACTCTCTTCTTGTTCAAATCTGAAATTCTGGTTTAATAGCAAATCCTGAGATTTAGTTTGAGAGAGCCTATTTCTTAGTAATGTTCAAGCAAGATCTGCCTGGAGAACATTGAGTATACACAGATATCTTACTTGGTCATCAATTTTCTTGTGTGTCACAATATACCCCATCAGGCAGATGTTATAAAGGGAAGTACAATTGTTAATTTGCAGAAAAAGTTCAGCAGAGGAAAGTTCAACCATTTCATGTATACAGAGGTCAAACTGTTTTCTCAATCCCATAGAATAAGCTCTTACATTGCTCTCAGAATTGTTCAAAAATAAATAAATAAATAAACAGTAATCATAGGCAATTAATTCTACTTCTTGTTTACTGCAATGCCACTTTGGCAAGGACATACTTTACAAATACATAAAGATCTATAAATTGAAATAAAAAACAGTTTTAGAGTAAATACTCTTAAGTTCAAATTTATGATAACTTATTATATAGAGGATGCAGATATTAATATCTCATAATTTCTGTTTTATCTTGGTTATATATGAAAAAGGAAATCCAAGTTCATATAGAGTAGATTTCAAGTACACCATTACAAATAATTTATAGAGCAATTTTAAGATACTTTTTCAAATATTTGAACCTAAAAACTCATAATAAATATTATAAAAGAAAGAAAACTCACTTCCTCTCTTTCCCTCCATTCCCTTCACTTGCTTCCATTTTGTTCTCCTTTGTTTTTATTTTTTGTTTCCTACTTTCCCTTGTTCCTTCTTTACTATTTTCCTGTCTCTGATTTACCATACCTTTTGGGAATGTCTGCTAGATACCATCGTTTATAATTTAAAGTAGGATTAACACCATTTAACATTTTATCAAACTTATAAAAAATAGAAATCAAAAAAGCTGTCCTAAAATCTAAATTGAAGTCCTGATAGTATCAACTAAGGTACTGCTAAGGATCACTGGGTGCTCACTTGCTCTTCTATAACTGACTGTGTGGACATTCGCAATCACCCAGCAGATGTGCTAAAACCTTCTCAGCACCTGATTGAACATGACACACTTTCATTAGCGCGCTCTGTTCACTTATATAATTTTATGTGAACAGACTGGCTCAGGAATAAATTTAAAAATAAAGAAAAGCGCAGAGCAATAATTTGGCAAATGGGAAACCCCTTTAAATTGTTTAAATGTAGGAACGCAAGTGATTGGAGTCATTTGATGATGAAGTCTGACACAACCTCAAACATAATTAAAATTAATATGAAGTGATTACATTGGTGGTTTCTACTGTATGACGATTTTGGCAATATATATGCCTGAGTATACCCACGGATTTTCAATGCATTTCATACTAAATGCTGCAATGAATTCAAATATTTCATCATTTTTTTTAATTCTTCCATTGATCAACTACAATTGTTTTCCTGGGAAGCAGGAGTGAGTTGGTCCAGGGACATGGACCATTTAGTAAAAATCTGTAAAGTTCTTGGCAAGCAGGAATGAATTGGTTGTCATGGTTACATCTCCGTTTTATGTAATTCCATAAACAAGAGGGTTTTTGTTTTGTTTCATGTTTTTTGTTTTATTTTTCTCTATTGAGCTCTAGGTCCTTATTAAGCATAGAATGAACAACAGAAGCTCAAATAGTCAGGGAGGTTTCACTGCAGCTGTTTATTAACATCTCGGGGAAAGTTTTAGGGCTTTTTTGTTGTTTTGTTTTAGGTAATGGGAATCCCGCTGTGCAGCTGAGCTATACCCCGCCCCCTCAAGAAAGCTGTAAATGTACCCTTGGCGAAGTCCACCCAGAACAAGCTGCATGGATATCAATACCCTCTCAGGGCTTCGGTGTGGCTCTGACCTGTATTAAAACAGAGCAGTCCAGCTCCGTGGCTCCTCTGAACACCAGTCCACACCACCCAGCTTCACTTTGACTCCATTCCTAAGCACAGCAAAAGCAGAGTGAAGTTAACTGTTACAAGGCATCATGGTACCTAATCCTATTGTGCCATCTACATGATCTTGACTATCAGTGACAGGTCAGGTGGATAATAAACCTGGGTTTTCTTTATAAAACCTGCCTCTTTATCTCCCCTCCACTTTGTAATCTTAGACAGCAAAATGAGATCTGATTTCTGCAATCTGTTGTATAAACAGATTGAAGCTTTGAGACTGCAATAATTGAGGAATTAGACTAAAGGCTTCCAGAGAACAGAAATTATGCCTTGTTTTGCTCTGGCACTCCTCTGGCCATGCACGCACATTCCATTTGTTGTATCCCAGAACATTCCTTTCTAAATGTTTCTTAACCAAAGAAATAAAAAGACTCTGTGATGATTTGACTTCTTTAGTCAACATTAGTCAAATATTTATTATCATGTTCTATCGGGCCTGCCTTATGGGATGCACAAATTATTGGGAATACTAAAGCTATAGCTTGGCAATGATTTCAATGTGTCGCATTGTCTAATATGTCACTGGAACCCTGTTTTGACTATTATCAATTTTCACTTAGTATAAATTAAGAGGCATTTTTCAACATTGTACGTGTCCTTTTACTTCTTACTATAAAAGTACAGCTTAGGTAATACTGGCACTGTCTCCACTTAACAGTTGAGGGAAGTGAGAACATAAAGAAGGTAATAAACTTGCCAAGACTACTCTCTTAGTCCATTTAGCTACAGTAGTCCCTATAATAAAATGCCATAAAACATGGACTAAAAAATAAAAATGTGTATCCCCTGATTCTAGGGCTGGATAGTGTGTGATGAGGGAGCCAGGCAGATTCAATGGCAGGTGACACCTGGTGTCAGATAGCGCCTGATTTGCAGATTTGCACCATGTCCTCACCAGGTAGAAAGGGCAAGCTTGCACTCTGATGTCCCTTTTACAGGAGCATAATTTTCAATTGCATGGGCCATAGATTCTTGACCTAAACACATCCCCAAAAGCCCACCTCCTCATCCTGTCAATTTAGAGCTAGGTTTACAGTGTAAAAAATAGGAAAGGGTGATCACAAATACACCAACTGGACTAGCCATTCTAGTAGCTGGCAGTGATGGATTTTGAATTCAGCCTAGCTCTGGGAACCACATCCATGTTTAGTACTCCTTTATGCTACCTACTATTACAATGGAAATTGGTAGAAATATGCTCTGAAGCCCACCCTGCTGTTTCACCAAAA
>PVJX010035553.1:0-18176 GCA_004027295.1 Dolichotis patagonum | reverse complement strand
TTTATCGCCGTTTTGCTTTGTCCTGATTAATGGTGTTGCTCTATTCAATACTGTGTTGATGTGTTCTATAATGTTGTGTATTTCTTTGATTTTGCTCTACCTAGTAGAAGAACAACTATTGTGAAGACAACGAGATATACAATGTTGCCTGTTACTGTTGTCCTGGTGACCTGCTGTGATGTTCTGTGCCAGTTTCACTGTACTGTCTCAATTGGCTTTATTCCATCCTTTTTTTTCTGTTTGCAGCTTCACTGTGTGTTCACTTTGTTTGCCTTAATTCTGTAACATGAACAGCTATTTCGGGGAGTATGTGGTTTGTCAACTAGTGATATATGGTTTTTTTGAGGTTTTGTATTGTTTCTACCCTTTTTTCTGTATTGCTTTTTTTTCTCTTTAAATAAAATTAAAAAAAAAAATCAACAGTACATGCTGAAGCATGTCAACCTCCTTTCCCAGACACACATAAACTTCTTGTGGCCACATAAGGACAGGGACCACCATGTCAGGCTACCACTGTCCACCCCACGCTGTGAGGCTCTCAACTGCCCCTCGCGTGTGACATACTACATGTGGGCTCTGTAACTGCATGAGGGTGCCGGGCTCAAGGTACTGAAGCTTAAGTTCATTCTTATATTCTGGAGGAGCAAATACAAACACAGTCATCTCTTGGTAACCTTGGGTCATTGGTTCTAAGTAGCCCTATGGATAGCAAATAAATAAACCCTCTAGTTCCTTATGAAGAATGGTGTGGTGTTTGTATGTAACCTATGCACATTCTCCTGTACACTTTAAACTCTAGATTACTAGCAATACCTGATACAGTGCAAACTCTATGTCACTAGTTGTTATACTGCCACTGTCTTAGGGACTAGTGACAAGGGAGAAGTGTACCCATTCAGTACAGATGCAAGAGAAAATATATATAGTCTTGACCGGCTGTCAGTTGACTCCTGTGGATACAGAACCCTTGGATTCTGAGGGCTGAGTACAGTGAATTTCTCACATTCCAGCTTTTAGAAATTCACGCCTGACAGGCTCTGCTCCTTGACGGTTATGACCAGAGATGTCCCCAGTGCCTCTAAAATGAGGGACCAAAGAGCAATCAGGAGGTTGAACAAAAAACAGGCAACTGAGCTCAAGGGAAATGAGCCTTGATTCCCTCACAGCTCCCCCAGGGCTTAGCTCTGTGGGAGAATAGAAAAACATCTCGGATTCCAAGTGCCACCTGAGAAGTAAGTTTTGCTACTACTTTACCCCACACTCAAGAAACTCAGTCTCACGTGAGGTTAAACAAGCAGCCTGGATCAAGTGTCAGCAACTGGATAAGAGTGGTCAGAAGGTGCTACTTACCCCTGACAAATAGCGCTCGAGTTTCTTGTTCAAGAGGAAGTAGATGGCGAGGATGTGGCAGGCGCGGTTGGAGAGCACGGTGTTGATCACATCACTGTTCTTGAAGCCCAGCTTCTCGGTCATGTGTAGCACCACGCTGGGGCTCAGGTCTTCCAGGGAAATCCTGTGGGCAGAGAGACAGAACTGGTCACCCCTACTCCAGCGAAGGGCTCCCAAGACAGTGGCACAGAGTTGGCCCACGAAGGCCTCCGTGGACAGTCAGGTTCATTCATTTGCTTGACTTCTTATTATGAAAAGCTTCATGTGCACAGAAAAGCAGGGGGCCAGCACACAGCTGCCTGCTGTTTCCGTGGGTTCCTCATCGGGCTGTCCAACCAGCTTTGCATGGAAATTATTTGAAAAGAATTCTGCATGTATACTGCACATAGAAAGACTTTCTTTTCTTTTCTTTTTTAAATTTTGTTTCATGGAAAAAGGTAAAACAAAATTTCACAACAAAATTAATTGGAGAATAACAAGAGTTAACACATTGCTTGTTATCTTGAGTGGCTCAGAGTATAAGATATGGACGTAAAAATTTCTCTAAGCAATATTAGCATAAACCTTCCTTTTTAATGAACTCCAAGACAATTAATAATGTATAACCTACTTACAAGGGAGACAATATGATGTTTACCCATGCGAATCTGATTTTATTTCCCATGGTTGCATCCATTTACCTATAAAAGTCTCAAGTTTATCCTTCTTTAAGGCTGAGAAGTACTCCATTGTATAAAAATACCACATCTTTTTAATCAACTTCTCAGTTGATGGGTATTTGGGTTGCGTCTAAGATTTAGCTATTATAAATTGTGCTGTTATAAACATGGGTACACATACATTGCTGTGGTATGATATTTTTAATTTTTTTTTTTTTTTGTACTGGGGATTGAACTCATGACCTCACAATTACCAGGCAAGCACTTGAACTGCTGAGCTAAATCCCTGGCCCGATATTTTTAATTCTTCTGGGAAAATAACCAGAAGGGGAATAGCTGGGGGAATGGGACCTCTAATTCTAATTTTCTGAGGAATCTCCACAATGATTTCCATAGTGGTTGTACCAGTCTACACTCCTACCAACAGTGAAGAAGGGTTCTTTTTCCCCTCAACCCCACCAACATTTGTTATTGGTTGATTTCTTGAAGATAGCCATTCTTTCTGGAGTGAGGTAGACTCTCAGTGTTTTAATTTGCATTTCTTGAATGAGTGATGTTGGACATTTTTTCATATATTTATTTGCCATTTGTATTTCTTCATCTGAGAAGTGTATATTCAGATCAAATACCCATTATGGCCTGTTTTTTTTTCAGTTCTAGATAGAAGTTCTTGTTCAGAGGGAAAACTGGCTAAATTTTTTTCCCACTCTATCTGTTGCCTTTTCAATTTGTTGGTAATTTCTTTTGTTGTGTAAACATTTTTTAATAAGGTAAGATTCCAGTTTTTGACTCTTTGAAGTATTTCCTATGCAATCTAGGTTTTGTTCATGAATTCTCTACCTACACCTATGTCTTCAAGATTTCTATTTACAGAAAGACTTTTTTCTTGCCATTCTTTAAACAACACAGTATAATCACTATTTATATTGCAAGTAATCTAGAAGTGATTTAAAGCATAGATGAAGATGTGTATAGGTTATAAGCCAACACTATGCCATTTTATGTATGGAAATCAAGCATCTGCAGATTTTTAGCATCCTTGGGAGGACTCCAGAAACAATTCCCCAGTATGCATCTGGGAGGATTACTGTTGATACTACATGTGTGCCGTCACCCGGACATACCAGTAACACTTTGCCACACTGGTTTCACCTTTTTCTGGCTAAAGTATTTTAAATTACAGACATCATGATATTTCACTTCTAAACACTTCAGTGTGCTTTTTTTCTAAAACCCAAGGGCATCCCCTACAGAGCCACAAGACTATCAACACTCCAAATAAAATTTTAATAATCCCTTAATATCATCTTACACTATTTTGTTCAAATTCCCTAACCGTGCCCCAAATTTCTATCCCATTAGACATCATTTCCACAGAATGCATTTCTTGCCCATGGGCAGAACACACATTCAGACTCTCTCTGACTGGAAAGGGAAGACATTCAGGAACTAATCAGACCATTAGGGGACTGTGAGAATGCACAAGTTCTTCCATATGGGGAGTCTGCGCTCAGCTATAAGTTGGGGTGCTCTCAGCTTGTTCCCAGCAGGTATTCTAAAAATAAACTCTTTGGGATAAAATGCCAAAGAAATACCAGGCTTCATTTATTTGCTCATTCATTCATTCACCTACCAAATCTCTGCCACGTGGAACTGATGTTCCAGGGAGGAAGAAAGGACATAAATCTACTTAGTCCTCGTGACAGTCCTATGGGCAGTTACTATCAGCATCTCCATTTTACAGATGAGGAAACTAAAGGCTACAATAGTGAAGTAACTTTCCCAGGGTCATTCAGGCAGGAAGTGGCATCTCCAGAATTAAAACCTGCACAGCATGGCTGGAGCCTGGATGCTAAGCCTCTGCTCTCACTGCCTCTCCATAGATACCTTGAATGGCTACTGAGGACAAGAAATCAGGGTGAGCATTATAAGGGGTACACCTGGTAATGAGGGTGCATCATCAGATAGATACAAGTAGAGCACTAGTGAGCAGGAGGCAGTCATGTCTGGATGGAGAGCCCCGACCTCCACCAAAGGGTCTCACAATACTTCTGATGGAACCTCAGAGCCATGATACCCAGAGAAAGCCCCATAGCCAACTTGCAGTTGTAAAAAGGAGGACCCAACTTGCCCCGTCCACATGGCTAGCTGATAAGAGACCAAGGGCAAACTAAGTCTCGTGGTCATCACTCACTGTTGGTGTGACCTACATCAGCTCTCCTCCGTTAGGCAGGACTAAGTGTGGTCCAACACATCACCTACAAGTAACAATGAAATCAGCTTCCTCACTCCTGTTTGTCTCCAAACTATAAAATTCTAGCTACCATGTGGGAAGGGGAATGGAATGACTAGTGGCTGAAAGAAAGATATTCATAACATATTTGACAGCATATGGTTTGAGGATGCAACTCTAGCAGAACATTTGAGGTCCTGGGTTCTGTCCCCAGCACCAAGAAAAACTTTTAAATGAATTACACAATTATTTGAGCTCTGACTACAGTTACTTGCCAAAAAATTTAAACACAGGGGGTGCAACTGTTTGAAAAGATCTGATAACACTAGTGTAGGAATGATAATGGCTCTATTCCTAGCCAATCACATCACACCGGAAGCTGCACCCTGGGCCAATCCAATAGTGGCCATACTCCCATGGCCCCACCCTCTGTCCAGAGCAGGGGCCTCCAGGATATGGGAGAGTGCAGAGTAGCACAGGGGCAGGGATAGGGGTTGCAGATAAGAGGAGAGGTACCCACAGGGGCGGACACCCCATTTCTGCCTTCCTATATGTTGGCTCCAAAACCAGGAGAGCCCTGCCAAAATGTAGGCTGTCAACCCACTCTTGACAGACAGTGATACATATTTTAAATATTTTCCAATAAATAATGTATATACATATATATCTGGTGTTGTTCAATGTCTGTTATGGAATCTGTATTATGTCTCTGGGTTCAGATGATACAGAGAATGGAAAAATGTCCCAGGGCATGAGATGTAATTTGAACTAAGTACATTCTCATTAGGCGCACTTTTACACCATGTTTGTCTAATGCTGTCCTGTATCACCCATGCCCTGCTGTCCACCCACCCATTACCACAGCTACCTGCAGGGTGGGGGCAGCTGTCTAGACCCCGAGCAGACACAGGAAAGGCAGCAGGGACAGCTCTGTAAAAATGCCAGTGCTCAGATCAGCAAAGCCAGCGGGGCATCCGGAGAACATCTGCTGGCTGACTGGCATGAACATTTATTACAAAAAATTTACTCTTTAAGCTGTTTTCCTCTTGCCTTTTGGACATTGACACAGAAATCCCAATGACTCCCTAGGAGAATCCTCTAAGGCAGGACAGCGTGAGGTTTGGGGACTTCATTTGCTCTCTACTTTCCCGGAAGGCGAAAAACATTGGCGAAATTTACAAACATTAAAGTTTGGTTGTATGAATCACCAGGTAAGATACGTGCCATATACAACTGAAAGGAGAAAAGAGTGTATTTTTGGGTCTGTTTCAGAGGTTTCAGCTCGTGATCTTTAGGGCAGAGCAGCAGACGCAGCCTGGCACAGGAACGCAGCTCACACTGGGGAAGCCAGAAGCAGAGAGGGAGGGGGGACAGCCAGAGAGAGCGAGAGACCCTCCCCTAAGGCAGGTTCCAGGACGCCCCTCACTGCTGGGCCCCAGCTGCTAACAGTCCGGTGAGCTGTGAGGTCACCAGGGGACCCATGGATGAGGTTAGAGCCTTCTTGACCTACACCCCTCCCAAAAGCCCCAGCTCTGAACACAAGAGACTTTGAGGGACCTTTGGATCTAAACCATAGCATGGGTCTAGGGATGCAGGGAAACTATAAGCTGTACTCTGTAAAGAAAATAGAGCCTTTTCTTAGTGGCGTGTTCTTTCTCCTTTTAGTCCTCCCCCAAATTATCAAAAGTATATTTTTGCCTTACAGATAAATGTGTTTCAAAATGCTGTCAACAACAGGAACCTCTCCCAGTGGCTTAGAATTCTGGTTTCTGGTCCTAAAAACTGAACACCAATCTACCTGCAGTATAAAATGATTAACAGGCCTTGCAGATAAATGTAAAGACTACCAATGGGGCAAAACCAGTACAGGAAGGTGAGTTAAAACATTAACCCATCGAAATCTGTCGGCTGCCTTGGAAAAGCTACAAGACAAGATGTCACATTGTGATTCTTTGTCAGTGGAGCTGCGGTGAATAGGAGGCGCACCACCTCCTCCAAAGCCATGTCGAGTGGATTGATTATGCTCACTCAGAAGGTGATTACATTAGTTTAATGATTCATCTGGCTGCCACCAATGGCCTCCTTCAACAGAAAGTGTACCCCGTGCTGCTCCTCGCAGGGAATGAGGCATGGCCCCTTGGCTCTGCTTTCTGTCTCTTGTTGGGGATAATATTTCTGGTGTCTGTTTCAGATACTGGCCCAAATTGAGCAGGTGTTAGAAAACAACAAATCTATTTCCAGGTTCCCTTGGTAACCTAAGTAATCTAGATTTTGTCTAAAGTACCGCCCATGAGCCAAATGCTAGAATTCTAGATGGCAGCCAAGGGAAACCACCTCCTCGGTGGCCACAGAGAGTATAAATTTGGTCCGGCAGCACAGATCAGGCTCTGTGCATGTCCACTCGTGTGTCCCTTTAAATTCTTCTAGAGCTTTCACCCCAAGACACAGCCCTGCTGCCCATCTTGTTTGGAGAAGTGGGCACTCGGCTTGGACAGCTTGGTGGGTATTTCCAGGCCTTCCTAGGGATTTTGCAAATAGGACCACAGAGGAACCCCCTTCCTAGGCTTCCGGTCTCCCACCTGGCCCTCAGTCAGTGATTCTGTGGTCCTTATCCAAGGCTGGATGCGGCTGGACAGATGCACAGGCCTCGCCTCGCTGGGTGGGAAGGGAGAAGCAAGAGGGACCCAGTGACACAGTCATGACAGTCAGAGACCACCACTGGGAAGGATAAAACTCCTGGGTCTTTAATTTTTTTTTTTTTTTTTTTTTTGTACCAGGGATCGAACTCATAACCGTGAGCTTGCCAGGCAGGTGCTTATGCCTGCTGAGCTAAATCCCCAGCAAATCTATGATTTATTAAAACCATAATTTGTGTTTTCTTCTGAGGTAGTTGGGAACTTAAAAGTGGTTTTCGCTAAAAGCTGACTTCTCACTTAGCACTATGAGGACCCGATAGATAACTAAAAGTAGAACACAGCTTGACTTTTACTTGTAAAACTCTGGGTCAACTCCTTCTCAGCTCTGCATACTACTCATTCAAAGATTTTTGTCTAGAAGTTGCAAGGTTTGTTAGCTCAAACTCACCCAGCCTGTCTCATTGCCCTTCAAGACTGAGAACACTAGGAAAGAGATTTACAGGGACATTCAGCTATGCCCAGTCTCCACCTATACCTATAGCTGCCACGCGTCAGCAGAGGCTCACGTGACTGAGATTGCCCTTTAAAGCATGAGAATTAGTCCCCTGGGAATCTAATTGCAACCTCAAGTCACAAGGATTCAACTTGACCTACAAAACCAGGACTGAGATAAGAACCCACTGGCCCCTTGGTCCACCTTGCCTCATCCTGAAAAGCTAGCCTCTCGCCTTGGTGAGTGGGCCAATCTGAACCCCCGCACCGGGGAGCACTCCTCAAGCTCCTCAGGTGCAGTTTCCCTTACTTGCTTTGACTTTGGTGGTTAGGGGGCAGGCTTGATCTCTGTCCGAGCCGCGCTTCCCCTTATTTACTCTTGCATTTAATTTAGGGGTTTTTCCCCTGCAAATTCACACTTCAGTTTTAACTTCCATTACCATAAAGCAAGAGCCCCCTCTGCCAGTAACACCAACCTGTCCTCTGTGGAAGCCACAGTGACGGTCCTCATGCCCTTACTCAGATCACTTGGTGAAAAACCAAGCAAGTAGAAGAAGAGCACACAGAAGTGTTTGCCCGGACTCATTTTCAGCCCGTCTGCACCCAGCCTGAATGAGGCCTCTCGGGGCCCTGGGCCACCTCTTATGCCCCACTACCTGTCCCTGAGGGAAAGCCACACCTGCAGGTTCCAGGGAACCCAGCCCGAATGACTCCTAACTCACTTTCCTCCCAACACTTTCAGGCAGGAGACAGCGGCTGAAAGAAATGACATAATGAAGCCTCAGAAGAGAAGCCCAAGGGTGGTTTGGAAAGAGAGTTTTAAAAAAAAAAATTAGAGTTTAGGACTATTCACTTGTCCTAAAAATTACTGAAGCAAAAACTGTGAATAAGACAGTCTGCTTTCCTTTACAAGTCCCCAACGCATGCACACACACACGCACACACACAAACGCCCTTACACACATGGTCCCAGGCCAACACAGACTGATAGATACACACACAATGTTTTTGCACACATCGACCCAACACAGACACACACACATACACACACACACACACACACGTACGTGTACTCAGGCCACGGTTTCCCTAAATAGTCCCTATCTGTGAACTGGAAAGAGCTGTCCCTCAGGGAAGATGTGGCCCCTCGGAAGGAGGCTCGGTGTAGGGAATGTTGGCCTGGATTTCGGCCTCCACCAGCCCTCTGCACGGCCCCATGCTGTGGCCCTGTCTACACTTCCTCTCCCACCCCGAGACAGGCCTGCACTACGCGGGCGGTGGGCCGGGCCTGGTCTTGCCAGGGCAGGAGTCCTTCTTGGTGTACCACATTACCTGTTGGGATAGGTGACATTGCAGGGCACTTTGCCTGTGTAATTCTCATTGAGCCAGCGATTCGCCAGGGCTTGCTGAATATTTGGTCTCTTCACAGGATCTGGTTCCAGCAGGGAACGTAGGAAGTTGATGGCCCCTGGAAAACATCAGGAGAAGAACGGGCCTGTGTTATAAACTGAACAAGACACCACTGAAAGCCACAGCAGGTGGTCTGCCACCTTGCCTGCCCCTCCTTGGCGCTGCTGGGTGATCTGTTCTCTGGCTCTGGGGGCAGAGCTGGGTCAGTGATTCACAGAATGTGGGTTCAGTCCTATCTCCCTTCAGATAAGTAGGGTTTCAAATCCCACCTCCTGTAAAAAGGTGCCACATGTCCTAAGAATCTAAGGTGCCTATCTGCATGATGTAGATAGGACGTGAGAACACACGAGCCAGTTTGGCCTCCCCAAGCTGGACACTTCCCAACACAACCCATGGTCTCTTCTCATTGCTTAGAAGTGAGCCAAAGAGATGTGTATTTACACACTTGACGGATGGGAGAAAGTAAACAGAAAATGCCTGCTCTCAAGATTGGTGGCCAAGCACTGAGGAAGAAGTCAGAAAGATCAAGATGTTCTAATTAGCCTCGAATGCAGCCTTGACCACAGGACTCCCGTGTCTCAGAAGGTCAAGGAGGCACTTCCTGGTTTGTTCTTTTAAAGCCATTCTCCAGGGCTGCCCACTTCTTCTCCATAATGACCTAATTATGTTATACCCTATGACCTAATTAATATTCATATCCTATGACCTAATTAACATACAGCATCCAGCCTGGATGGGGCCCACAACCAACTAGTCAGGCATACTGGGCCAGTGTGACACCAGAGAATCACACTGTGTTAAAATATTAAATAGATTCTGTATAGTGACTTTAGTCTTAAGATTGTAGTTTCGTCTCCACAGTGCCACACTGTAAACCCACAAATACCTGACGGGTTCCCTCCCATTGCACTGGCTCTCATAATGAAGGGGCTGCTTGGGTGGAATGTAGGCCAATGAGGTCTGTCACCGTTTTTCAGCCTAAAGACTTCACTGTAGTCACATCAGTTATGCTAAGCACAAAGTAAAGGAAGGATAACCAAAACCATAAAATCCAAACAGCTTCTTGTTATGGTTTAGACTGGAATGTCCCCCCAAAGGTTCATGCATTCCAAGGCTGGGCTTTGGAAGGCGATTAGAACAGGGGATGCTATACACACCAGTGGATTAACCTACAGAAAGGTCCAGAGCAGAATATGCTAGTAAGAGGCTAGTGACTCTCCTTTCACTGAACATTTCCAGTATACCTGCTGTTTATCCAAGCACTAGAGACAGGAAGCCAGTCCATCTCCATGAGCAACATTTATACCCTTCAAGATTGTAACAAGGGTGACAATGTATAACATGTAAAAATACACACACAAAGGTCACGGGCTACAAAACTGATCAGCAAGAAAATGGGCAGGAGATCCAGATATGAAAACTGAATGCCAGGGATCCCTTCAAAACGAAGAGTGTCTGCCTTGCTCGAGTTCTATATTCTCATTCTATAACCCTTCTTTTATGGAACACTCTTATACTATCTTGCAATATTAAAAAAAAATTCCTTTGTGTAGCTTTATACATGACATCCAATTTCTAACATACTAGTAAGCCCCAGAAAATAATCTTAGTTTGCATGGTTGCCAACCTTTTCTATCTTTTACTCCAAAGCTATTTCTCAGTTTTCTTAAGAGAATCTTGCTTTGCAAGGAAAAGTCACACAAATTCTCACTGTCTTGTCGGCTTTAAGTTGTCACTTCAATACTGTTCTTGAAAGAATGATGCGCCTTCTGTGAACATGTTTTCTGCAGGGTGAAAATGAGGCCATCAAAAAGAGGGGCTGGTTGAGAGGCGAGAACCAACTCAGGAGAAGCAACCCTTGCTGGGTTCCCAGGACTCCCCCAGCAGGTCCCATGTAGCTGATGAGGTCACAAGAAGGTCATCTGCCTTCACGAATGTAGTGGGTAAAAATATAACAATATGTATAGATACCCTAAGAATCACACTGAATACTATAAATTTCATTTACTGTTCAATCCCCAGTACCACCAAGGAAACAAATACTCTTCAGTTTTATAGCTGGGTCTCCAAATTGAACCTTCCTAAACTATTGTTAGGAAGTGTATGCCACAGATATCCTGTATCTCCCTCCCACCGAAACCCCTACCCTGTAAGACCCACTTGGATCATAACAAGCTGCACCTATTGGTCCAAGGGGAAAGACATGGGCTTAATGAAATGAACTAGGCATGCTGTGGAGTTAGGGTGCTTTCTGAATGACCCCTCCAGGGACCAGAATGACACTGCTAGGCCACTGCGTGGCTTTCTCAGAGTATAATTAACCAGGGGGGGCCAAGGATAAACCGGATGTGTGTATTCTATTTTCACAATCAAGTGCTCTACATCTTTACAAACTGCTTATGAGCATAAGTAATTTTAGTTCAAATCTCTGCTGATGAATTTTATTTCTTTGAAAATAAGCATTGCATTACCATCCTAAAAGGTCTTTGAGGACATCCTTGCAGCTCTTTATAGAATTTTTGTTAGCCTTTTGAAAAATCCTTATGTCTCCAGGGCAAAAGGGATTCAAATATTCCCTACCCTGCAGCACAGTGACCTGCTGCCCTCTAATCCTTCAAGCCTTGGGTCTCTATTCTGGCCAGGAGCATTGGGGCGAGCCACATGGAGTGCTCCATTGCCCTGCTCAGTGTAATGTGAACTACATATTCCCAAGGCGCAAAAGGTCCCACTCTTTACTCCGTGGGCCGGCAGCCTTCCCAAGTCTGGACCAGCACAGATGAGCACCCAGATGTTATGTGAAAGCTAAAGGTGGCAGACAAAGCCATCAGATTTCTCCTGATTGCTGCCCGTTGCACACAAGTGGCCCCCACACCACTGGAGACTACTTCCTCCTCACCTCCCAGGCTAGGAATTCTGTGATCATCCAACAGTTAGGCCTTCTTGGGAACTTCAGCGCTGGCTCAACAGTCAGCAACACTAACACGTCTCCCTTAGCCTCACGTCAGCGAATCCGCGGCACACAGCGCTTTTAATCAGAAGCGACTGGAGTGTGTTACAGACACTACCGCCGAGGTTCGGCGATGAAAGAATAAACTGTCTGAAGAACGTCTGAGCCCTGAGAGGCATGCGCTGCTCTGTGATACACAAGTGCTAAAAAGCAGAAAGATAAAATGGCCCAGAAGAGAGAATTGGAGAAGCCGCCAAAGCTTATAATTTCCAACTACGTGGCAGAAATAAAGGGTGCTTCTTTGAAAGCATGTTTCACAAATTCACAAGGGAAATGATGCTGTATTTTTTTCAACTCAAATTTAGTGAAAATTTTTCAAACTGAATCTAAAGAGAAAACTAGGATATAATGGATGGGATCATTACTCATCAAACTGATAAAAATATATGTTCATGACATGCAATAAAACTGACATATTTTTTGGGGGGTTGACATTATTCAAAACACAAGGGCTTAAACACAACAGATAATGTCCTTAGATTGGGAGGGGCACATCATGTTCAATAAAATGAAGAAGGGAGAGAAATACCACAGTACAGTACAGAAATACCACAGTAAAAAACAAATCCATTTTCTCTCAGTCAGACTTAACCCTGCTGATACTGAGTTTCCTCACTGGTAAATTGGAAATAATGATATTTCTCTTGCAGAGTTATGTGAAAACAAGATTAACACACCAAAAAACCCCACATATATAGTCATTCAAGAAATGGCAAGAAACGGGAAAGCAGTATTTATGGATGTAAGTGGATGACATCAGAAGGGAACAGAAAGGTGGACCATGCTTGTTGGAGGAAAAAACAAACTTGGTGGAGTACAAGGGGCCACGAATATAGGGGGCAGTCAGAAGGGCAGCAGCTGATCCCCAAACGTGAAGTCATTCAGTTTATAAACATGACACGCCACCCTGGGCTACGTATGCAGCTGGTGCACAGCTGTGGGTCCTATACTGGTCCAGTTCTCGATCGTGAGCACTCAGATGACTCCACAGGCCACCTTCCCAGGCCACGCCCACTTAACACCCCTCTTCCCTTACTTAGAGTCCCTGAGCACCAATTATGTGCAAACACGACACTGGACAACTGGCACAAAGGCATAAAGCCTAGTTCAAGAGAGATGTTTTTATATCCCATTAGGAAAAAAATGATTTCCTACCTACCCCTTAGGTAGAAAATCAGACCTAGAAATGCAACTGATGACTGAAAAGTCAAAACAAGCACACAGAGCAGAAGGCCACAGTCAAAGCTCTCTGCTCAAAGCAGAAGCAGGTGAAGTTAAACCCTACCCCTGTGATACTCAGACTGCATGGAACTGCATTTGGACTGAATTTTAACATATTAAGGCATATTTTTTTTTACTTCTTTAAGGGTAAATTTAATTTTCCCAATCAAAAAACACTTAGATCTTGATGTGCTGAGGCTGGGTAAGATGCCTGGGAGTAAAACCATGGTATGGTTCTGAAGCACTGCGAATGATTTTCTTGTATTATTAACCTCCATGCCCTTCCCTGGCTGTCCAGCCCAGGCCTGGGTTGAATTAAGGATGATTCTTGCTCCTCTTCTAGCCTGTGTGTGGTCCACGCTAATACTGCTCACGACATAGCTGGCTTTCATGGTAGGGTTGCACTGCCTTGTCCCAATACTTGGATGAGGCTATGTTCCGTGTTTCAGAAGCCTGAAGGTATGATTTCATGCTGGTGAAAAACTCTTTTTCTTTCCCTCCTGCCCTTTGCATGGATCAGCAATGTTGAAAATGAAAGCGCCTCCATCCACCTGGAGCACTAAGACAGGCAGAACTCTTTACTCCCTGATCCAGCTCTCCAGAGATACATGAGTGAGAAGAAACCCTGGCAGTCTCAAGCCACTGAGAACTAGGGGCCGATTATGACTGTAGCTTAACCTGGCCTCTTGGGCCTAATATAATGAGAAAGCGACAGATGAGCTGGTCTCCTGCTCCTGTGAGCTCCAGTGGGATTCGGAGTGGGCAATGTTCACCCTTCCTGAGGATGTGGATATAAACACCCTTCTACTCTTCTATGTTCTGGGTCATGTAGGAGAAAGCAGGCTCTGACTATCACAGGAACTTCAGAATCACTGAGAGAGGGCCATCTTTATCACTAATCCTGCTCTAAATGGATCTTGGCCTGTGGGAAAACAAAATGGTACAGCTTTTCTGAACAAAACTAAGTATCTGTATATGCTATCTGATCCAGCAATTTTACTCTTAGGCATTTGTCTCAGAGAAACAAACGCATGTTTAGGCCAACACCTGCACACGAATATTTACAACATCTTTCCTCATAATGGTCCTAAAGTGGAAAGAGCCCAGTGGTCACTCACTGGATGAAGCGTTAAACACACTGTGCTATGTCCACACCAAGGAACACTGCTCAGTGCTAAGAGGAAACCCAGTTCCGAGGCATGCAGCAACGGCAGCTTGGGTCTCAAATATGTGTATAGCATTTCTGAAGTGACAAAACTATAGCGACAGAGAGCAGGACAGTGATTGGCAGGAGTTAGGCAGAGTAGAAAGACAGGATGTGGCAGTGGCCACAGGGATAGCACGGGATCCTTGCAATCCACTGCAGTACCTCTGGATCGTGGCAGCGGTGCCATACACCAACAAGGGTGACGAAATCGCACTAAATACACAGCAGTGTTCACATGAAAGCGTCCGACGCTTGTGAAACTGGAACCAGGTCAAGAGATGTAATCAACAGTAAGTGTCTGGTGATGATGATATATTACCATGATTCCAGGCTGCCGCTGGAAGGAGCTGGGTGAAGACCCCCAGCCCTCCTGTGATTATGATAGCTGTGTGTGAATCTTTTCTAAAAATCTTATTTGTTTAAAATAAATAAATCAACAAAACCACCCCCTACTCTCTACCCCATTATTCTGAGTTTTTAGTAAGCGCATGTACACGATGACATACCACGCATGTCTAACCCTTTCCCCACTGGTAACACCGTGTAAGCTCAGGAAGGGAAGGGACCGTTCCTCACCTTCCTGCCACCTGGAATTCATCCAGCACACGGTGCACATTTCATACGCATGGGGTAAGTGAATGACGGTGAAATATGAATGAATGAACCGTCTTCACAGTGCTTTGCAGCACTTTCTCCATTTCCCAAAGTGCTGAAACTTACACAGAACAATTCCTTCACCATTTTTGCACATTTCCTAACTCTGAAAGTTACAGCTTTCCGTGCAGAAATATTCCTTTTAGAAGACAGAAGTGCAACTTGTCTTCTCAAGGACATAATGCCTCCTTTGCTCTCAACCTCTAGGGATTACACCTTCCCTCAAAAAGGTGAAAGTATGGCCGGCATTAGATAATCATGTACTGAAGTCATTTCAGCTTGGATTCCACTGGCAAGCACAAATTCAGAGTCAGCTTTGTGAACACTGTATTAACTCAAGAGAAAAATACTTAACAGTAGTGAAATAAAGTGCTATACTTTAACCATTTATCGTAAGTTATGAAGCTAAATAATTGCTTTTGTTTTGCTTTGCTTTGTTTTTGAGACAGAATCTTGCTTTGTAGTATAGGCTGGCCTTAAACCTGTGGCAACCCTCCTGCTTCAGCCTCCCAAGTGCTGGGATTACAGTGTAATGCCGTCATACCCGGCCTGAATTCTGCTGTTTAAATTTTTTGGTCAAATGCTTCATCTCAGTGAGTTTATTTCAACAGGACAATTATATAGCTATCCAAATCAAGTCCAGTCCACACACCTGATGTACATTTTGAAGCAAACTAAAGGAATTAACTGTGTTAATTTACTGGTTCTGAAACCAAATCTCAATACAAACTGTTCACTGAAACACGAACTGATTAAAGTTTGAGAAGACTTTCAAGCACACCTGATGATTCAGTCAGATGAGTAACCGAACCTACATCCATCGAAAAGCTTTTGAACAGGCTCAAAACCTCACATAACCCAACAAATTACAGACTCAGCCTGAACGAAACTAGTATTTCTTTACGGTGAGTTGACTAAAGAACATATAACAGAAATGTGATTATAAACCTTTTCCGAGCCAGGACTATAATACAGTGAGTTTTAAAATAATCAAGTCTGCAATTATTTTTCAAGTGGAGAACAGAAGATGCTTTTGACTAGGGTGTTTTGTGCAGAAGGAGGAAGTTGGGGCTTTGGGATTAAGAAGGAAAAGGAAAGGTGAGTGAAGGGAGTGGCCAGTTAGAGATGGGAAACCAAGCAGCTCTTGAGACTTAGTCCTGATGGTGGGAGGAAACTTCCCGTCATGGGACTGTCGTGCTAGCATTGCTGCAAAACACAACGCTGCTCCACAAATGGACCCACACCAGAATGGCCACAGGTCCCTGAAACCCTGAATCCAGGGCAGAGGTGCCTTACCTGTGGACAGCTGGGTGGGGAGGGGGTTCATGTCTTTGTCCACCATCTTCTGGTACAAAGCTCTCAGGCTGAAAGGCTCCACTGTGAAAGGCAGGGTCCCCGTCAGCATGGCATACATGTTCACACCTCTGAAAAGAGAAACCAGAGCATGAGACCACAGTGAGGCCCCAGGGCGTGGCGGACAGAGGACACAGGCTTAGCGGTCATCCTCCTGGACCCTGGGCAACACACTGCAGCATCGATGTGGGAAGGCCTGTGAGGGGGCACTGGGTGGCGGGCTCCACCCCAGCTTCCAGCAATGAGCAAGAGCGTAGCCTTTACAGTCACCTCTAGAGGACAGAGCCACCTCCCTGTCTGCTTTCCCAGTCGTGCACAGGTTGAGTATCCTCGTTCCAAAAATCCTAAATGCTCCCAATTCTGAAATTTTCTGAGTGCCACCATGTCACAAGCGGAAAATTCCACCCCGGCCTCACAAGACAGGCAGTTAAGCACAGGCACACGAAAGGTACTGTGTAACATTACCTTCGGGCCACCTATCAGAGCTATCTAGGAAAGACCGATGAGTTTCATGATTAGACTTGGGTTCCATCCCCTAGATGTCTCATATGCGAATATTCCAAAATCTGAAGAAGAAAAAAAAAAATCCAAAATCTGACAACAATTCTGATGTCAAGTGTTTCAGCTAAGGGACACTCAACCTGCAGTAGGAAGACAAGAGCAAGGAATTTCAGATAAAATATTTTTTTTAAAAGTGCCCAGATGATATTAGGAATCTCAGACAAAAGTAGTCCTGCCGCTATGCAGTCCTCCAAGTATAATCTACAAGGCAGAGCCTGGAACAGGCCAGACTAAATGATACAGGGCAAAATCCCACCTGGGAAAACCAGCACTAGATGGAATAGCCCAGCCGGGTACCACTCAGGCCTTTGAAAACGAAGCCTCCCAGCAGAATCCAGTATTTTGCTATCATCTTGAATTTTGCTTTGGCTTGTCACTAGAGAAATTCCTCCCCACCCTTCTTATTTTATTATTTATTGTGTGACTGCCACCTGGCCTTCGCCCAATACCTCAGCTGTGGTTGAAATACCTTCGGAGTGGGCTTAGCTGCTCATATCCAAAGCTAATCTAGCAATCCAGAGAATAGCAATGTCTTCTTGGAGGATTTTTATTTTCCCGATGTGCAAACCTAATATCGCTTTGATGAGATTTCCTGACGAGGATGAAAAGCCTGCCAAGCAAGGAGTCTCCGTCACTCAAAAGCACCCACGGGAATATGTTTTTAAAACGGGCAATGGGATTTCCAGTCAAAACAAATCCAATGAGAGTGATGGAAATGAAGAACCTGGAGGCCTAATTCCACCAAGGCGCCGCTGAATTACTATGCTCCAGATAATGACAGGTACCCGAGCCCACAGGCTCCGGCTGAAAATCATTCTCAAGTTTCAGGCATATGCCAAGCCGGGTTCCTGCTCTGAACTCACAGAGGGTGAGGGGGACACATACACAAATGTTCATTCCACACATTCCTGCAGGGTGCCTCTGCGGCCCACACAGGGTTATAGCTGCTGGGTATTGGTGAAAAAGAAAGATGTCACCATCTTGGATTTAGGCTTAGGGAGAAAGAGGCCATTAACAAAAACACACGTGAATAAGCACAATCCTTGCAAGGGGGGGAAGTGCTCAGAGGGGATAAGAGAACGCTAAACTGCACTGCTTTGGGACACAACAGGGGTTCCGTTAAGGGAGACAAAGGAGATGAGGATGAGGAGACAAACTACATTAACCCAGAAATAGAGACATGTTCAGCATAAAGGTGCACACCTGTAATCCCAGCACTCTGGGAAGCTGAGACAGGAGGATCCCAAGTTCAAGAACAGCCTGGGCAAGTCAGCTACTTAGCAAGTCTGTCTCAAATTGTTTTACAAAAAATTTATGGCCTGGGGGATATAGCTTAGTGTGAAGGCCTTGGCTT
>PVJX010035552.1:0-18162 GCA_004027295.1 Dolichotis patagonum | reverse complement strand
AATTCCCAGACCCTTTTCTTGTTGTTTAAGGCTCCTCTAGAGGGTGCAGGCGAGGAGCTTTAGCCCTCTTCAATAGGTTATCAGAGATTAGAGTTCACCCAGGGGCAGTGTGCGCTAGCTCCTCCCTTCTGGGCCAGTCAACCTTTGCAGGCCTTCACTGCGTCAGTGTGCACTGATCTCAGGGAAGTAACTGGGTCCCCACCAGGGGCGTGGCCTATTTCAAGCAGATTCCACCAATCTGCTCGGCGAGGGGAATAACCAGCTGAAGCCACTTCCTTATGGAGTTAGGGCTGTCCTGCCCAAATCCAACATGTCGTCCAGTCAGTTTCCCCTTTCCCGTGGGAGGGTCTTATTCTCATCACTCACCGTGTCCCCGAGAACTGCTAGACTGCCCGACCTCCGACTTCAGCGCAGCTGAGGCGGGAATTCACGGTGCCTCTGGGTGGGTCGTGTGCAGTGCTGGTCCCGGTGAGCTGCACGCCAGGCTGTTCAGCTCCGGGCTCCAGCGGCTCAAGCCAGTCACTTTGGCGTGGATCGATTGTTCCAGTCGGGCAGAATTCAGGCGTCTCGAGGCGGGTGCCATGCTCACCGATCTTATCTTCACTAATAGTAGCCCCAGAACCTCTTATTCGAGTGGGTTTTTGCGCTTTAGTTTCTTTCTGTGTTGTGAGAGTCTATCTCTCTCTGTTTGGGTCTCTCTAGGGTGTTTTATTCTGGCATTTGAGCTGTCTGTCTCAGAGAGGGTCTCTCTCCTGCTACCTACCAGTCCGCCATCTTGTCTCTTCTTTGTTGTTGTTTTTTATCCTGGCCATTCTTTCTGGAGTGAGATGGAATCTCAGTGTTGATTTAATTTGCATTTCTCTAATGACTAATTATGAGGAACATTTTTTCATGTATTTATTTGCCATTCATATTTCTTCATCTGAGAACTGTGTATTCATCTTGGATGCCCATTTTTGGATTGGGTCTTTGAATTTCGAGGGTCTGATATTTTTTTAATTCTTTATAAGTTCTAGACAGAAGTCCTTTGTCTGAGGGACAGTTCACAAAACTTTTTTCCCAGTTTGTGGGTTTTCTTTTCACTCTGCTGGACATATCTTTCAACATGCAGAAACTATTTAACCAAATGTGATCCCAGTTATTGATTCTGGGAAGTATTTACCATGAGGTTTGATTCTTGTTCAAAGAACAATCAATTCAAAGAATTGATTTTACCTACCTCTATGTATTCAAGATTTTTACCTAATTTTGTCTTCCAATAGCTTTAGCATTTCTGCTTTAATATTTAGATCTTTGATCCATTTTGATTTTAGTTTAGTACATGGTGATAGGCATGGGTCTAGTTTTAGTTTTTGGCATATGGATAGCCAATTTTTCCAGCACCATTTTTTAAAGAGACTATCATTCTTCCAGTGAACATATTTGTTCCCTTTATCAAAAGTAAAGTGGTTGAGTGTGTTTGTAGTTGTGGTTGTATCTTCCAATCTATTCCATTGATCTTCAGATCTGTTTTTATTCCAGTACCATGTATATTTTACTACAGTAGCTTTGTAATATAACTTCAAGTCAGGGATTGTGATGACTCCTGCCTTGCCTTTGCTGCTTAGAATTGCTGTTGCTATTCTAGGTCTCTTCTGGTTCCAGATGAATTTTAGGAGTGATTTCTCTATGTCTATGAGGTATGTGAGTGGTATTTTGATTGGGATTGTATTGAATCTGTATATCAATTTTAGGGGAATAGCCATTTTCACAATATTTATCCTTCCTATCCATGAACAAAGGATGTCTTTCCATTTTCTAAGGTCCTCTTTGATTTCTTTCTTCAGGTATTATAATTTTCCCTGTATACATTTTACTTCTTTTGTGAGATTAATGCCTAAGTATTTCATTTTTTTAGATGCTAGTGTGAAGGGTGTGGTTTCTCTTATTTCTCTTTCAGTGCTTTTGTTGTTAGTGTATAGGAATGCTATTGATTTTTGAATATTTATATCCAGCTGAATTTCTGAATTAATTAATTTTTTAAATTTTTTTTATTTTAAAGGAAGTAAAAGTAAACACAACAAAACAGAACAGAATGGGACATAAGCATAAATTCAAAGCTAGACAGCCAGAGGTCTTCACTATCTGTCATATTGTCTCTTGTTTTCTTCCAACTGATTGTCCATATCTTTGCATACTGGGAGTTCATAGTAAATAACATAGCCAATCTTTTCACAAGATGCCCAGTTCACTGGCTCCCACTTGCTAAGCGGGAGGGGCGGATAACACAGGATTGGGGACAGGACGACATGAGATGTTTGATTCTCAGCCTGCATGCCACAGTCTCACAGCCACCCCCAGAGAGGGGAGGAGCTCCTTGTTCTCCTGGCCCCCAGAGTCAACCACATGGTGCAGGTCCCAAGGTGCCAGGGTCTCTCTCCAGCAGACCACTGAAAGTCTGCCATGCTTACCTGATGTTTCTTTCTGATGAATTGACCATTACATTTCCAAAGTTCTGAAATGGCCAACAGACCACAGAAAGAAGTCTCTTTAGGCTCCTGTTTGAAACCAGCAGCTACAGCAATCTGCTGGCCTTGCTTCAGGGACACTGAATTTATTTTTTGCATCTAGGAGTCTTTCAATGGAGTTTTGGGGGTCTTCTATGTAAAGTATCATGGCATCTGCAATTAATGATAATTTCCGCTTTTCCTATCTTTACTCCTTTTATTTCTCTCTCTTGTCTAATTGCTCTGGCTACTATTTCCAGTACTATGTTGAATAGGAGTGGTGGTAAGAGACATCCTTGTCTTGTTCCTGATTTTAAGGTAAAGGCTTTCAGTTTTTGGCCATTTAATATGATGCTGGCTGTTGGTTTGTCATAGATGGCCTTTATCATATTGAGGTAAAGACCATCTATTCCAATTCTCTGTAAGGTTCTTATCATGAATGAGTGTTGGGCCTTATCAAAAGCTTTTTCTGCATCTATAGAGATGATCATGTGGTTCTTTCTTTTGGCTCTATTGATATGGTGGGTTACATTTATTGATTTACATATGTTGAACCATCCCTGCATTCCTGGATGAATTCGTCATGGTGTATAATCTTCTTGATGATTTGCTGCATCCTGTTTGCCAATATTTTATTGAGAATTTATGCATCTATGTTCATTAGGGAGACTGGCCTATAGTTCTCTTTTGTAGTTGGGTCTTTCTCAGGTTTTGGTACTAGAGTAATATTTGCATCCAGGAATGACTTAGGAAGAATTGCTTCCCTTTCTACTTCATTCAAGAGCTTGAGGAGTGTTGGCATTAAGTCTTCTTTGTATTTCTTGTAGAATTCTGCAGTGAATCTGTCTAGGCCTGGGCTCTTCTTTGTTGGTAAGGACTTAATCATGTTTTCAATTTCAGTAATGGAAATTGGGTTATTCAGCAGTTTTACATCTTCCTGACCCAGCTTTGGTGGTTCACATGTTTCTAGGAATCTGTCCATTTCTTCTGTGTTATCGAACCTATTAGAGTAGAGGTTTTCAAAATAGGTGTTGATGATCTTTTGTACTTCCACAGTGTGTAGTAATTTCACATTTTTTTTCTTATTGTATGAATGTGAGTTTTTTATTTTTTTAAAATAAGGTTGGATAGGGGCTTATCAATTTTATTTATTCTTTCAAAGAACCAACTCTTTGATTCACTGATTCTTTGTAATGTTTTCTTAGTTTCTATTGTATTAATTTCTGCTCTGATCTCTCCCTTCTTTTGACTTTGGGCTTGACTTGCACTTCTTTTTCTAGATGTTTGAGGTGTAGAATCAGGTTGTTTATTTGTGTTCATTCTGTTTTCCTCATGTGGGAACTCAGTGCAGTAAATTTTCCCCAGAAGACTGCTTTCATTGTGTGCCACAAATTCCAGTAAGTTATATTTGTATTTTCATTTGCTTTTAGATATTGTTTAATTTCTTCTTTAATTTCCTCTGTGACCCACTGATTGCTCAAGAGTGTATTATTCAATTTCTATGTGTTTGTGGGGTTTTTGAAGTTGCTTTTATCATTAATTTCTATTTTCATGGCACTATGATCCGATAACATGCATGGGATAATTTCAATTCCTTTTTATTTTCTTAAATATGTTCTGTGGGCTAGTTGGTCTATTTCAGAGAAAGTCCCATGTACTGCTGAGAAGAATGTATATTCTAATGTTGTTGGATGGAACACTGTATACATCTATCAAGTCCATTTTTTCACAGGTATGATTCAGTTCTGTTATTTCTTTTCTGGTTTTCTGTCTAGTTAATCTGTCCTTTTGTGTCAATGGCATGTTAAGGTCTCCTGTTATAATTGTGTTATTGTTTTATTTGATTTTTCATTTCCATTAACATTTGTTTTATATAGTAGGTGCTCTCAAATTTGGTGCATATATATTTAAGATTGTTATCTCTTCCTCTTGATGTTTTCCCTAGCTAGTATGTAGTGGTCTTCTTTATCTCTTTGTATTGTTCTTGGTTTCAAGTTCACATTGTCTGCAAACAGAATAGTTACTCTCACTTTTTGCAACTTTCAATAGAATTTTTGATTTCCTGTATAACTCTTTGAATCTGCTTCCTGCATTCTGTTTGTTTCTTATAGTGTTCATTCATGGGTTCTGTCTGTTTGCTTTGTTCCTCTAATTTTTTAACTGTGTCTTCATTAGATGTGTTCAGTATTTCTTTCATTACTTTTATCATTTATTCTTTAACTGGGCAATTATTTCAGATTTGAGTTTCTCCATAGCTTCCCCTAGTTGCTTCTTTATTTCAGTTGAATTCATTTCAGTCATTTCAGGTGTATGGCTTCTATTTTCTTCTATGTACATGGCTCCTAGGTTTTCTTTGGATGGGCTGGAGATTTGAGATTGCCTTTTGGTCTTTCATTTTGTCATTTTCCTATGTTTCCTTGCTTTGAGTGGTCCAAAGCTTTCCCTGGGTGTGTTGGGAATCACCTCCTGGTCCCTCAGGTCCTAGGACTGAATGAATGTTACTGAGCTTGGCCCAGTCAGGCCTGCAGGACCTCCTGAGCCCAGTCCAGTGTTTCAAGGAGTTGGGTGGGAACTCAACTGCTGGGAGCACTGGTCTCAAACTCTCCTTAGGCCAGTGCCAGTGAGCTGAAAGTGCCCCCTGTGCAGCTCTGGTCTCCTGGACTGAAAGAAGGCTGCTGGGCATGGTGCACTGAGGCTCGTTAAACCTCTGGAGCCCAGTCCAGTGTCATAGGGAGCTGAGTGGGAACTCAAATGCTGGGAGTGCTGGTCCCAAACTCTCCTTGGGCCAGGACAGAAGCACTGAGACTCACCTCTCAAGGTCCTTAATCCCTCACAGGTTTTTGGCTCACTGAATTGAAAGATGGAAGCTGGGCAAGATGCACTGAGGCCTGCAAGACCTCTGGGGCCTAGTCCAGTGTCCTAGGAAGCTGGATGGGATCTCACCCACTGGAAGCACTGGTCTCAAACTCTCCCCGGGCCAGCACCAGAGGGCTGAAAGTCCCCCTGTATGATCCCATCCTCCTGGACTGACAGCAGGCTCCTCACATAAAATTAATTCAAATATATCATGAACTTAACCTCCATGGTGACACATGCTTGTAATCCAAGCACTCTGGGGGGCTGAGGTAGGAGGATTGGAAGTTTGAGCTCAGCCAGGACAATTTAGCAACTTAGCGACATTACATGTCAAAATAAAATAATAAGGAAAGAAAGAAAGCAGGCAGGCAGGCAGGCAGGAAGGAAGGAAGGAAGGAAGGAAGAAAGGAAGGAAAGAAAGGTTGAGGTTGTAGTGCTTTATGACAGCCCTGGATTCAATCTTCAATCCCATAAAAAAATAAAATGTAGCATTACAGACCTAAATATGAAATGGAGAACTGTAAGTCTCCAAAGAAAATACACAAGTGAGCTCAGAAATGGTGGTGACTATTTAGATACATCAATCCAAAGTCATGACTTGTGTTAGTAATTAATAAGTAGAACTTTATTAAAGTTCTGCTTTATGAAAGACAATGTCAATATAATAAGATATCAAGCCACAGATAGAAGAAAAAATATTCAAATGATACAATTCATAAAATGTTGTCAAAAGTATACAAAGATCTAAAACACAATGAAACAGTTGTGGTGATGTATGCCTGAAATTCCAGCAACGTGGATGTCTCAGCAAGAGGACCACAAATTTCAGTCATCCTAGACAATTTGTCCCCTTCATAAGACTTTATGTGTGCTCACTGTGCCCCCCCCCAAAGTCTAAGAATATAACAGTGTAAGTGCAAAGCCTCTGGATTCAAACTCCAAATTCCAGTACAAACAAACAACAACAATAACAAAACAAAACAAAATTTAAAAAAGCAATAAAGAAACAACACTATGCACGTAGGTAAAATAGCCAAAACCAAGAACACTGACATCAGATATCAGTGAAGATGAGGAACAACGGAAACTCATGCATTGCTGGGTGGAGACCCAAAATGGTCCACTCGCTTTGGTACACAACTTGGTAGCTTCGTAAACAGAAAATATTCTTACTATTGAATCAAAAAAATTGTTCCTCGCTATTTACTAAAAAGAACTGAAAATTATGTCCATACAAAATCTGCACATGAATGTTCATAGCATCTTGACAATTTTTAACTATGAAAGTTGCTAACAGGCAAGATGTCATTCATTAGATGAGGACATAAATAAAATATGGAATATATTAGATACTGTAATATTATTTCTGTAAATCATCAAGCAGCAAAAAGACATGAAAAAACAATAAAATGCATGCAAAAATTGAAAAAAAATCAACTTGAAAATTCCATTTTCTGGAGAATTTCAGGTACAGGACATTCTGGGAAAGGCAAAAATAAAATTCTATAAAATTATTAATTATGTTCCAGGAATTAAAAGGAGGAGAGGGATAAATGACACAGAACAGAGAATTTTTATGAAAATGAAACTCTCTGTATGAAACTAAAATGCAACATACCATTTTTATATGTTTCTCATAACTGTGAATATTTACAGAAGCTATAGACTTGGTGAGATGCCACTGTATTAATGTAGGTTTATCCTTTGTAATAAATCTAATAAATATGGAGAGTGATGCTGGTACTGCTGTGATTCCAGGACATTATGGAGTGTTTAAGAATTCAGTTTTACTATGAATATAAAAATTTTCTAACATTTAGTATGGAAAAACTCATGTGATTACTAATGATTGTCTGTTCATGTTAAATCAAATGTACCTTAGCATCAAATATGTATATAGTCTGCATTTAACTAGGAGGAGAGTGGATTCTCCTTTTTCTTATTTAGTTAAAAATTAATTTTTATAGATATTTTATATCTTTAAATCCATCTATATGCCACCATGATTTGATTTGGAATAATTTGTGCTATCAATAAAAAAATAGCATGACAGCATGTTTGATGAAGTTTTTTTAAAACTGCCTTTGACATACAGGTACAAGTATTCATATGCATAATTATACGGTGTGGACTTTGGTGTAAACTAATTTCCATATGTGGCTGATAGGTAATTTTAATATTATTATTATTATATGTTATAAAGATTGGCTTCTGAATGACAGATACCTTTGTCAAAGATGTTAAATGATAATGCAAATATAAATTAAGAATGTCCAATGCAAATTAATCATGTACAAGTCAAACTAGTTCATCTTACTAAAAATCATAAATTAACACTTTAAAATAAAAGATATAAACATATATAAATTCTTATGTGAAATTGTGCAAAGAGACAAAACAGTCTCTTTAGATCATATTGCAGTTACTTTATCAATATTTTAATTAAAATTTAAGTGAATTACCTTATATTAGACAATTGAATATCAATAACAACCAATAAGATGCTTTTCTATAAAACTTTCTTTTTTAAATTTTACTTTTAGGTTTTTTTCTTTTATTAGTACATGTTTGCAGTACATAATGATTATATTCACTAGGGAACTGTATGTGTTCACAACACATTTCAGTTCCTTCTTTTTCCTCTCCTACTTCCTCCTTTGATTTTTCTAGCATCAGATTCATTTAGTTATTTTTTAAAATCTTATTAAAGTAATTATCACATATGCATATTAAAAACCAAATTAATAGGCCAAAACACACATATACATGTAGGACACTTTTATGAACTCAAGGTATATTTTTAGATACAGTGTCCCCAACAGATTGCATTCTTTCATTCTTTCTTCCTACTATCATTTATATAGATATGCATGATATATACACATAGATATAGATGTAGATATACATATAGATATTTTTTCACATAACAGAAATCATATTTATTTAAATTTTAAATCTGAGGTACTGCTAGTACTGCATTTAATATTATGGTCTCAAGGTGCATCCATTTTCCTACAAATGATTAAAATTTACCCTTATTTATGGCACAGTAGTCCTTCATTTTTTATAAACTCCACATTTTTTATTCATTCATCTCTTTATGGATATATGGGCTGTTTTCAAGGTTTAACTGTTAGGAATTATGCTGATATAAACATGGGTATGCATACATCGCTGTAATATGATGCTTTGATTTTTTGGGAAAGATAGTCTAGAAGAGGAATAGTTAGGCCAAATGCAATTTCTATTTTCACTTTTTGAGGAACTTCCACACCTATTCCCAAAGTAGCAGTATCAGTTTAGAGTACCATTAACAGTATAGAAGGATTTATTTCCCCCTCCAGCCACACCGGTATTGGTTATTGGTTGATTTCTTGATGGTGGCAATTCTTTCTGGAGTGAAACAGAAACTCAGTGTTTTAGTCAGCATTTCTCAAGTGGCCAGTGATACTGAACATTTTTTCATGTCTTTCCTTGATTTTTGTATTTTTCATCTGAGAGGTATCTGTTCATTTCAGATGCCCATTTTTAATTGGGTCTTTAAATTTGGGAGGTGTAATTTTTTTGAGTTTTTTAAAGATTCTAGATATTAGTGCTTTATCTGAAGAGGAGCTGGCAGAAGTTTTTCTCATTCTCTAGGTTGTTTTTATTCTTTTGGTGGTTTCTTTTGTTGTGTAGAAGCTTTTAAATTTGATGCGACCTCATTTGTTGATTCTTGCTATTATTTGTGGTGCACTTGGGGTTTAAGTCAGAAAGTCTTTGCCTACACCTATGTCTTCAAAAGTTTTACCTATTTGTCTGCCAGGACATTAAAAGTTTTTGTTCTATTGTTGAGATCTATGATATATTTTTATTTCAATTTAGTGTGTGGTGAGTGATAAGGGCTTAAGTTCAACCTCTGGCATGTGCAAAGTCAGTTTTCCCAGCACCAATTGGCTATCTTTGCTCCAGCAAAGCAGCCTCATCCATTTGTCAAAGATCACAGACCTGTGTGTGCAGAGTCTTGTATCTTCTGATCTCTTCCATTGATGCACAAGTCTGCTTGTTTGTTTATTTATTTATTTATTTATTTACTTACTTACTTAGCCTATATCCCGATTTTTAAAAAAAAATCACTATCACTTTGTAGTATAAATTGAGATCTAATATTTTGATACCCCCTGCCTTGCCCTGGCTGCCCAGAATTGCTGCTGCTATTTTAGGTCTCTTCTGGTTCCATATGAATTTTAGAATTTCTTTCTCCAGTTTTGTAAGGAATATTATTGGAGTTTTGACATGAAATGCATTGTATTTATATAACAGTTTAGAAGAATGGCCATTTTGACCTTATTAGTCATGCCTATTCAGAAACAGGGGATATATTCCCATTTTCTGATCTTCTCTTCAATGAGTTTTCTAGAAGGTATGGAAAATATCAACATTCATAAAGGTATGGAAAATATCAACATTCATAAAAGAATCTGCGGACTCATAAAAGAATCTTGCTCAAAGTGTTGTCAGATACCAATTCTACTGCTGTCAAGATTTTGACTTAAATTCTCCTCATTTTATGACACCATTTAAGAAAATTAAAGGCATAACTTTTTGTTTGTACCTATTCTAGTCTATTGTACCTATTCTAAAAAGGGGAGGAGAGGATGGAATGGAAAAGAAAATATTCTATTCCATCCTCTCCTCCTTTTTTTCTTCCTTCATTCCTTTTTTCCTTCCTTTCTTCCTTCTTCCTTCCTTCCTCCCTTCTTTCCTTCCTTCCTTCCTTCCTTCCGTGTATATGTCTATGTGTAATTTAATCCAATGCAACATTATTGGTTGTGAGAAAACAACTTAGTATCGGTTTGACTCTCCATTTGGGAGAATTTGTCATGTGTTTTCTACAAGACAAGATATAAATATTTTTTATCTTAGAAGTTTAGGCAAGTTGACATCAACAAAGTTTTCCAAACAATACCTGCATTGTATGTTATGTAAGTATGTCATTTCACTTTGACAAGAAGTAATTCTTAAATGCATTAATTACGTACAACTTACATTTTCCTTCTTTGTACTCCTCAACCACACCATGAGTGTTCCTATACCAAGAGATTTTGTACTCTATTTTTGGATGGGGGCCTGGAGCAATCTACATTTACCTTCATTGATGTCACTCAAATTGAATTCTCTTAGAAAGACAATTTTGTTTTATTTTAAAATTGTCATTATTTCATTATTCTTAGTCTGACAAATCTGCCCCATCCTATTTAAAGTTTTTCAATAGTATTTTTTCAATCTTTTATATACAGAGTCTGCAAAAATTGGACATACCAGGAAAAGAAATGCTTGTACAAATATTTTAATACTAAGTTTATTGAAACGTTATGAGATTAAATATTAATACAAGTTACTTTCAGTCTCTATCATTGCAAGAGGGGCTCAAAGTGAGGCCTATTAGTTTCCAGACATTTATTAGTATGGTGAACTGCTGAACTGAGTAATTTTTTGTAGGACTCTGTATACTGTGTGTTAATTCATTTGTTCATTTTCATTAGAGATATGTTTATTTTGTAAATACTCCTTCAATACAATTACTTATATGGAATATTATTTGGATCACACTTGACTATAGTATATACACTTATTAATCTGAAAAATATAAATTGAAGGATTTTCTTTGCAATGGAGATAACCTAGGACAACATTAACTTTCTAAAATAAATGTTTAATTTCTAAGAAGCACAAGAATCTCTTTTAATTCAACATGAAAATGACAAGAATTTTAACTATGAAACTACAGAGAAAGAAACTACAAGACAAATATATAGAGAGCATAAAATGTTTCTAATTACATAAATGAAATTGAAACATAAATTATTACTTTTAGCATTAGATTGGCTAATACATTAGAAAATCAGCCCTTGTTTTTAAATAATAAACATGACCCTTTCTCCACTCTGGAGAAAATAATAATCAAATTAATAATTACATACCATATGATATAGAATTTTCATTTCTAATGGTCAGTAGTGGAATGCATCAAAGGCTTCTCATTTTAGCAATATCTGTTACCTGAGATTTATGGCCAAAATGGGTGCAAAGAAGTCTTTGGAAGGACTACATAAAACAGAGAGACTAGATAGATAATTCTTCAAAATCTTCCCCCCCAAAAAAGTACCAATATCATACTAAATGGACAAAAAATGAAAGGTTTCATGTTAAAATCAGGAGCAAGAGAAGGACAACTACTATGACCACTCTTATTCAATATAGTTCTGGAAACATTTACCAGAGCACTTAGACAAGAGAGAGGAGTAAAAGGAATAAGGGTAGGAAAGGAAGAAGTTAAACTATCATTATTCACATTTGATATGATACTCTACATAGAAGATCCCAAAAACTACACTGAAAGACACTGGGAGTTAATAACCAAATTCAGTAGTGTAGCTGAATACAAAGTCAACACTCAAAACTCAATAGCATTCCTGTACACAAACAAAAAATTTATCTCACTGAGAGATAAATTAGGGAAACCACATCCTTCACAATAGTCTCCAAAAAAATGAAATATGTGTGATTATAACAAAGCAAGTAAAGGATTTATATATTGAAAATTAAAGTATTTTGAAAAAGGAGATTGAAGAGGATATTAGAATATGAAAAGATATCATTTGCTCATGGATAAGAAGAGCCAACATTGTGAAAATGGCCATACTCCCAAAACTGTTGTACAGATTTAATGCAATCCCAATCAAAATATCATTAACATAGCTTACAGAACTGGAGAAAAACTTCCTAAATTTCATTTGGAAACAGAAAAGACCTGGAACACCAAAGGCAATCATAGGCAACAAAAGCAAGGCAGGAGGCATCACAATTCCTGACTTGAAAGTATACGACAAAGCTACAGTGATACAGTCAGCATGGTACTGGCAAAAACACACCTAAACAAATGGAACTGATGAGAAGAGGTAGACATAATTACAAACACACTCAGCCCCTTTATCTTTGACACAGGGGCTAAACATATTCAATGGAAATGAATCAAAGATCTAAATATTAAAAGAGAAACACAAAATCTAATGGGAGAGAAAATAGGTAAAAACCTTGAAAGCATAGGTATAGGCAGAGATTTCATGAACAAAACCCAAACAACGCAGGAAACACTTGAAAGAATCAACAATTGATATCTAATTTTTAAAAAAGTTTTGGACATCAAAATAAATCATCAGCAGAATAAAACAAAAACTCACGGAGTGGGAAAAATTTTAAACAACTTTCTGTCTGACAAGGGGCATCTATCTAGAACATATGAAGAAATGAATGAATTCAGACTCCCCAAAATTCAGAGACTCAATCCAAAAATGGGCATCTGAGATGAATACAAACTTTTCAAATAAAGATATATGAATGAAGAATAAATAAATTAATAAATGCTTGACATCATTGGTCATCCAAGAGATGCAAATTAAAATAACACTGAGATTACATCTCACCCTGATAACAATGGCTGCCATCAAGAAATTAACTAATAACAAGTGCTAGAGAGGCTATGGAAAAAATGCTTCTTCACTGTTGGTAAAAATGTAGACTGGTACAACCACTATGAAAATCAGTGTGGAGATGCCTCAAAACCTAGGATTAGGGGTCCTATTTAACTCAAATGTTCTTCTGGGTATTTTCACAGAAGAATTAAAATCATCATACAATCACCCATGTGTATAGCAGCCAAATTAGTGATAACTAACTCTTGGAAGCAACCTTAATGTTCATCAACAGTAGAGTGGATAAAAAAGATGTGGTATTTTTATACAATGAAATTCTACTCAGGTATAAAAATGGTAAACTTGAGACATTTATAGGGAGATGGATTCAACTTGAGACCATACTTTTAAGTGAAATAAATCAGACTTGCATATGTAAATGATATATTTTTTCTCTGCATATATATGTATATATAAATTTATACATATAAATATATATATATACCAATTAAAGTAGTTATACTACTAATTGATATTAGTTCATTGGAAAGAAAAGTGTGTGTCTATAATGGTTGATCAGTTTTTCTTGCCTATAGCTTGCAATACGTGTAACTACTATGGAAATAACAATAGACAATGTAGTAACAATTGTTAGTTTCCTACAATCTTATTTTGAAGTTTTGTACCACTGTTTTTATTTCTTATTTAAAATTAAAAAAAATGAAGGATGCACAATAGCATGTTTGGAATATTGGCATTTACAGAGACTTAGAATTAACGTACACATATACAATATACAATGTGTAATGAAAGATACAACCAAAAAAGAGAACACCTTAAATCCATTAAAAGGTTGTTTAAGAAAGATAGAGGAATGAGAGTGTATACTGGGGATAATAAGAATGAATTAAAATTTAAACTAGAGTTTGTGCCTAGCATTCAAGTCCTTTATTTAACCTTCAGTAGTAAAAAATGAACAAACAATAACAACAATCACAACACACACACACATACACCCACACCCACACCATCACATAGAAATAGGAAAAGAAAAATAAAAAGCTCAAATAAAACAGGAAAGTTGTCTTTCATAAACTATTAAATTAACTTACCCATGGCCCAAAAAGTACCCAGTAATACTACATCAGGTCAAATTTGGTGAAATGTAACCGCATTTCCATTTCCTAGAAAGCCCTTAGCGTTACATTTTAAGGTGCACTTGGCTAGAAAGAAAACTCTCAGCTCTGAGGACAGAGTTAAAGCTATAGTCATCACTGACTGAAGCTCACTGTAGCTGGATGTGTGACAGATTGCAGAGCTGGGGAAAAGCAGAGAGAGACAGATGCTAGAATGTAAGTTTCAGTGTACCTTTAAATTATTCTTTTCCATGTCCTGCTGCTGTGGTTTGGATCCAGGAAAGCTTGTGTGTTAAAAGTTTACTCACAAACCTTGATTCTTGTGGGAACTAGTGGAATTTTACGAGGTGGGGAGTAGAGGCCAGTTGCTAGGTCTTTGGTGGTGGCTTGTCTTTGGAGGCATTTTGAGACCCTGGCGCCTCTCTCTTCACTCTTTGCTGTTAGGTCACTGTGTGGTAAACAGGTTTACCATAGGTTTCCTACCACGGTGTTCCTGCTCACCACAGGGCCAAAGCAACAAAAGTCATACTACCATGGACAGAAACCTCTGAAACTGAGCCAAAATAAATCTTCTTCTATGAAAGTTAATTATATTGGTATTTCTCACAGCAACATAAAGATGTTTAACACAGCACTTCATATTTCTCATATTAGGATCTGATGAACAAGGAATTTCAGGCCAGTCACAAAATAGGCAGCAGCCTTGCTGTTTCCTTTACCTTTCCATCTTTTCTCCCTTGTGGTTCCACTTCTGAGGGGACATTAGTGATTTTTTTTTCTGATTCTCCTATCCTGTTATTCAAACCCTTCAATTGGGTCCTTCCCAATAATCATCTAGGGCAAGGCTCAGCAAATAGTGACCTTTGGGCCCAAAGCAAGACCAAATCTTGTTTTTTGTAATGCATTTTACTAGAAAACAGCCAAACATTGTGTAATATTTAGGATAGATTTTTATGAAATAAAAGTGTTGAATAGCTGAGATAAAGTCCATAGAGACTACAAAATTGAAAATATTTACTTTCTGGCTTCAAGAAAAAATATCAATGGCTAATCAAAGTTTATATATACATGTACACATATATAGGTGAATATATATAGATACATTTATAGATTTAAATCGCATTGTGCTGAGAATAGCCCTAGATTATAAAGCATTAAAGTTCACACCAGTGCTTACTCAAATTAGATTTTCCTTGTATATGATCTAAAAAATATACATGGTCTTTTTAGAATAGCAAAAATTCTACTACTGTAAACATGCTGTTTTATATTTTCTTGACTTCAAAGGATCAGATTCCTGAAAAAATAAAACCTATAGACATTCATAGTAAAATGTATAAAAACACATTAGAGAAGTTAAATGCCAAATTATTACAACTTTTTTTATCTATATTATAAATTGGTATGATAAACTCTAAGGGAACTTCAAAATAAAAATAAGTAAAGTGCAATTGCATTTCAAATATTTATACTAGGTAGACACACATTGCTCTACAAATGTTTACTATTTCTTTGTATTTTTGTTAATCTCCAATATTAACATTTTATGTTCATTTTAAAATGTAGATTCAATTGGCACACTACCTTCTATCACATTAAAATGTGACAATATTCAAAATGTAGTTATATTTATTACATTTCTTCACTTTTCCTGATAGTCTCCAAGATTGTATTGCAAATTCTTTACTTCTGCTAAACTTCTTACCAATCATTTATTTTTGTGAGTAATATTTATCATTTTTGTTCCTGATATTATTTTAAAACTATATGTTTGAACATTTAACTTGTTTTTACACATAATAAATAGAAAATAGAAACAAATATGGTTACAATCTAAATTTAGGAATCAGAATATATTTGGAATGACAGATACAAATACACACACATACACACAAACACAAACATGAAACTAAAAATCTTTGCTTACTTATTAAAGATTCTGAGGCAAAATCAAATTGTAAATCATGAAATAAGACAGTTCACATCATACAGGAAAATATAAAATTATTTAATCTAAATTGTGTTTTATGGTTTTTATTTCTTATCTCCCCCAACAGCAAAGTCTGTACCTTCCATTATTAGTCTGTAATGACTAACAAAAGACTTTCAATGAATGTATAAAAAATACTGATTTGCAATTACATACCAGGCACTCAGTTGGTCTCTGGAGACATGCACATGGTCCACTTTGTTTTTAGATTCCTGCTAGCAGATATTGTTTTCATCATACTTGTAACTTCCTACAGCAAAACCCCAAAAACTTTCAAAAATGTAACATTGCTTCTAACATTTCAGAGTCATTAAATAACATCTCAATTTTGTCATGAATAAATAAAGGGATGTTAAGTTACATCAAGAAAATCAGGCTACTGGTAGGTTATAATTCAGAAATATATTTTTTAAAATTAAGATAAACCTACGCTTATTTTTTTAAATTAACAACTCACCCTAAAATATTAAACATTATCTTTCCAAATTATACTAAAATGCTATGCATGTGGAAAATATTGTTTTCAGCTAAAAAAGCATATCCATTGGTGAATATTTTGGAGCTCTCACGCAGAAAAAAAAATGATAAAAAAAGCATGCTGTGGCACCAGTGGCATAGGTTCACCATCACCGGACTGTTTACGTGAAAAAGTTTCTACTTTTTAAATAAGTTAAAATTATCAAAAACCATTTAAAATTTAAATGATGTAAAAATGATGTTTTAAAAATTAATATTTAATAGATGATGTTGGAACTATTTGTGCAATGAGCTAAAACAGTAAAAAAGTAAATACACTATGGGATTAAAATTACAGATGGTTATGAACTTTAAGATTTGTGTTCTAGAAAGAAGCATCTCTGCCTGTCTCTTTGGGACCCAATCCTCTCGGACCGGTAGTGTGGCCTGGGCTGTTTGGATCGAAAGTCTGTGCAGACCTGCATCTCGGCGCCACTGTTTGGGACTGGTAGGCCCGCCCTTCATCCACAGGGAACTGCCTGGAGATTGGCATCTGGGCCAGGTCTGTTTGGGCCCATAGCCCCGCCCTTCACCCCCAGGAAGTCTCCCAGAAAGCAGAATCTCGGCCTGTCTCTTTGGGACCCGAAACTCTCGGAACCGCAGAGTGGCCTGGGCTGTCTGGATTGGGAATATTGTGGAGACTGGCATCTTGGCCAGGTCAGTTTGGGACCAGGAACTTTTCAGAAACCAACATTCTGGCCTGACTCTTTGGGACCTGTAGGCCCTTCACTCGCAGGGAACCTCCTGGAGACCTGCCTGGGACATAGCACAGTGACCTGGCCTGCCTGAGATTCCACAGGCTCCAGGGTGGCCAGACCCCACATTTGCCTTAAACTTAGGGAGCCAGGAGCCCACAGAGGGGAGTTAGGACCCTGTGAGGAAGGCAAGAGCCTGTGGGGGAGCCACTGCCCATCCAGGAACTGAGGGTGCAAGAGGTAATTCACCACACATGCAGAGAAAGCATTGGAACACTGCTCAAAGCAAAGAAATATAGAAAAATGACAAAATGAAAGACCAAAAACCCTAGCCCTCCCCAAGAAAGCTTAGAAGCTGCGTACATAGAAGAAAAAAGAAGCCATACACCTGAAATGTCTGAAATTATATCAAAAGAAATAAATATGCAAATAGGGAAAGCTATGGAGAAATTCAAACCAGAAATACTTGCCCAGGTAAAAGAAGAATTGATAAAAACAGTGAAAGAAATAGTGAACACATCTAGTGAAAAAACAGCTAAAAAATTAGAGGAACAAAGCAAACAGATAGAATCCCTCAAAGAACAATATAAGAAACAAATAGAATGCATAAAGCAGATTCAAAGAGATATACAGGAAATGAAAAATTCTATTGAAAGCTGTAAAAACCGCCTCAATGAAAGTGAAGACAGAATTTCAGACCTTGAAGATAAGATTGCAGCCAGTGAGCAGGAAAGACAAGATCTTTTAAAAAGAAAAAGAATCAGGAAATAACAATTCAACACCTGCAAGATGATGCAAAGAAAAATAACATAAGATTAATAAGGATAAAAGAAAAAGAAGGGGACAGCCCAAATGATATCAAGAGGATATTTACAGAAGTAATAGCTGAAAACTTCCCAAACATGAGAAGAGAAACAGACATCTAGATAAGTGAAGCATATAGAACTCCAAACAGCCATAACCAAAATAAAACTACACCCAGACACATAATAATCACCATCCCAGAAATCCAACATAAGAATAGAATAC
>PVJX010035551.1:0-11167 GCA_004027295.1 Dolichotis patagonum | reverse complement strand
ACCCAGGGGGACCAAGGCGCCTCACCTTGCCCCCTATGAAGGGCGGATCATGCCATGGCAGCGCCGGCAAGCGACAGCGGCGGCAGCGAACAGAGCCCGAGCAGCAGCCCCGGGGGCCCGGTGGGAGCCGGGGACGCCGTGGCGGGGCCCCGGGACGGCGGGGACGCGGGAGCCCGGGACACCGTGGAGACCGCCCCCGGCCTTGCTCCGCTCGAGGACTACGAGTGCAAGATCTGCTACAACTACTTCGACGCGGACCGGCGCGCGCCCAAGCTGCTGGCGTGCCTGCACACCTTCTGCCAGGAGTGCCTGAGCCAGCTGCAGCTCCGCGCCGCCGCCGCCGCCGCCGCGGCCTCCGGCGCCGCGCCCGAGCGCGCGCCGCGCCCGCCGCCCTGGCACGGCCCTCCGGGCGCCATCGCGTGCCCCGTGTGCCGCCACCGCACTCCGCTGCCCGACAGCCGCGTGCACGGCCTGCCCAACAACACCAAGCTCGCCGAGGCCTTCCCGCTGGCGGTGCGCGCCGCGCAGGACCCGCTGCCCCAGGACCGCCTCCCGCCGCGCCGCGCCGCGCCCGCCCCGGCCCCGCCGCAGCCTCCGCCGCCGCCCGCCGAGGACGAGGGTCCCGCGCCTCGCTCTCGCCCCGGCCTGCGCGCCCCGGGCGCCTACGAGAGCTGCCAGAACTGCAAGCGCGCCGCCCTCACCGCCGGCTGCGTGTGCGTGGTCTTCTCCTTCCTGTCCATGGTGGTGCTGCTGTTCACCGGCCTCATCTTCGTCAACCACTACGGAAGCGGCGGCGGCGGGGGACCCCCTGGGGGCGGGGCGCCCCCTGGCGCTGCCCCGGCGCCCGGCTCCCCCTCGCCCTCGCCCGTGGGGCCCATCTGCCTGTCAGTGGCCAGCATCCTGGCGCTCTTCTCAGTCGTCGTCACCTGGGTCATCTGCTGGCTCAAGTACCGGCCTGAGGGTGCGGCTGCGGGCTCGGCGGGGAGCGGCGGCGGCGGCCCAAGGGCGCGGGCAGCGGCCGCACCTAGCAGCGCCCGGAGGAGCGAGACGTAGCGGGACAGCGCACTGGGCTCTGCGTCTGCGCCGAGGCCTCGCGCTCTGCGCGCTGGAGCTTCTCCTCCTTCTTCCTGCGACCCTGGACGCTCAGGACGCGCACCCTCCTCGCCACCCGCCCACTGCCGAGTCTCGGTTTTCGGTCCCTCGGGCTCTCCGCGCCCCACCTCCTTCGCGCTGGGCGGGAGAGCTAAGCCGAAAAGGAGGGGATGCCGGAGCCCCTTTTGCCTTGTCAGTGCAAGATCGGCCTCCGCTTCATGCAGTCACCCCACCCCCATCCTGGCCGGAGTGCGTAGGCATCCCTTCCCAAAGTCTGAATGAGGACTGGCAGAAAGAAGGGCAGAAGAGTGGGTCCCCCGCCCACCTCCCGGAAGCTGGTTTTCTGGAGCCTGGAGTTTGTTTAAGGGTGCAGGTGCGCGCGCAGTCATGTCCGCAGCAGTTGTGAATGGACTTGTGTTGCCCAAAGCGAGAATGAATGAGATATTACTAACAGGGGAGGAAGATTTTCCTGTTTCCTGGCGATCTTGGAAAGGTAGACACCCAGAGCGCCGGGAGGGCGGCGCCGGGAGGGCGGCGCCCACCCCCGCGGGCACAGCGCGAGCGCGATCGCGGCTGCGGCTTCACCGGCCGCCGGCGTCGGCGCGCTGCTGGGCAGGTGCGCACCGCGCGTGCGCGTCCCGTGGCCGCGGGCGGACTCCGCCTGGCAGAGGCGGCGGCGCGCACGGGGAGCGATCGGCCCACCGCCGGGTGTCTGGAGCCAAGCCCAGAAGTCCCGTCTCCTGGATGCTTGCGCCTCGGCTCGTTCACGGTGTTACTGCCTGGAAGTCATTTCATCTTGTGTAACTGGACTCAGGGAGCTTTAAAGAGCCCGACCTCCCTTCTCTCAAAACTGACTTACTGTTGCCCCCACCTGGAAGATGCTGAGAGCTATTCACGCCGGCTATAAACCACAGCTTTCTCCTTGCCTTTGCCGGTTTTTCCTAATTTCATTGGAAAAGTAATTTATTTTTGAATAAATACATCTGGAAATTTTATATGTTATGATTTCCAGAGCAGTTGTTTTACTAAGTGGTGACCTCCGACCCAACTACATTTCAAAATTAGGAGCAGAAAGTAAAGCTGTATTGGTAATTGATTAAGATTTTATACTGTGAAACAAATCAATGACTTTCAACTATCTGACAAAATAGTGCCCAAAGATGAATCAACTGTTTTTCTGCCTTTTACTACAATATATATAATATATCCATATATAGTGTATATTTATCAGAAAATGTTATTTTGAATTTAGCTATTTGTTAATGTTGGAAACACTGAAATGTTCACATCTAGTCACACGACATAAAAAAGAATATATGTTCATCTGATTTTGTAACTTAAGAGATGAGTGTATATTGCAGGTGGGTTAGATGCCCCTTTTAATAGGGGGAAAATGTCTCAAACGTATTTTATATGAAAACTTTTCTTATTCCATTTTTTAAAATTTGGAATAAGACAAAGTTTTCATGCTTAAAACTCACAGAAGAGCCTAAGGATATGCTGTTATTCCTTGTGTATTTACTGAAGCTGTCTGCATGATATCCTGATACTATTCAACTAGCTGAACTTGAGTGGAGTATTTGTAGCTATCATATCAGCGAAGTAACTTATTGGCCATTGATAAGTGGCTGTGGCTGCAATTTATGAACCACAATATGGTGTGTTACATGTCCACATTGTCTTGATAATAAAAACAAGAAACATTTATAGAAAGGAGAGCATTTTTGTGACATTTCTTTTATGGTGAAATTGCTCCAAGATATTTGTGTGGCCATTTTCTTCCACAAACACATGTACCCGTCCAAATCCCAATTTCACATTTTGAGTGGGGCTGAGAAAGAAAGAATTTGCAAGAGGGAATATACATTGCTAGGATTGAAATTTCATGAACTTTTTTCCTAATATTTAATAGGGGTCCTTTAAGGCCCGGTAAGGGCTGTTGTAATATTCAAGGGAGACGCAGCTTACCCATGTACAACTATAACATCCTCTAAAACTAAATTCTGTTTTCACACTTCGTGGCTTGTGTGAAATGTTTTCAGGTTCCTAATACTAAGAATTACATTCCAGAGATTAATTTTCATTGATTTACATCCCAACAGCTTGTGTGACTTCCATGTGTATTTTTATCTTTTTATTCTCTTCTTATCTACATTAGTATGAAGATTCTCTTTATAATCACTTTAGTTACACAAATGTCTCTAAATATGTATATACGTGTACACGTCGTGTACATGGCTGCATATGTAACGTATGTAGGCACACTAGTAATGCAGCTTGGCTGTGTGGATGTAACCATGTACATATGTATATGCAAACATATGTTTATTGTTTCACTCCATTAAACTGGCAACCTAGAAGTGTGTCTAAACTTTCTTGGGGACCAGTTTGCTTCTTACAGAGTTTACTTACGTTCCACAGAAATACACCAATGATGTAACCTAAATTATTCCTCACAAATGAGAAATACATTTCTTAGTTGCCTCAGTTCCAATAAAAGCCACATTTTGCTTCTTTCATGGGTTGCCCACGTGAATTTCTTGAATGAGAAACTTGATTTTAGAACTACTCTAAAACCAAATAGATATAGTTAATAGTTCAACACTTAAACATACTTAAAAGCACTTAAAGCTTTTTTTCCTGATTGACTTAACTGCCAGCTTCTGATTTTGTTCACTGAATGGCAAGGTGGGGTGACCGCTTTCCAGTGGTTCTCTGGTTCCAGCTGTGTCCCTACCCCCATTCTGCAGCTTGGGTTTACTAGTGCCTACTTGTGTGGAGAGACCCAGCACACCCACACCTGTGTCTGAGACCAATCAGGAGTTTGGAAAATAACTACGGAAATAGTGAGTGAGCTGTTTGAAGTGCTTCTTTTCTTCTTCTGCACAGTATTTCTCATCTTACTGGACGAGTCCTGGACACTGCTCATGACTGACCAGTAAAGTCCATTCTAAAAGCCAAACATGGCCTGGTTCTGTCTAGCTTCTGGGGCTGCAAGCTAGAGTTACCATCATGCTTCCACAGCACCTAGAGCTCAAGTGAAAGACACTTGTGCAGGGAAGCCATAGGGTTTGATGAACAGTGTCCACCAACAAAAGGTCCATTGGTTTTGGGGGTCCAAAAGCCAGTATCTGGAGTCAAGAGATGCAATTCTGAATATTGGTTACTCCTTTATTTAGAAAGATCTTAAGAAGTTATTTAACCTCAGTGAACCCAGGCTCCTCATTCTAACAGGGGGAGAAAAGGTAGTGGTTCTTTTCCTCTAAGGAGTCAGTGTGAGACTTTGTACACTTTAAGACTAAATGGCTAGGGCTGGGGATTTAGCTCAGTGGCTTAAGCGCCTGCCTGGCAAGCGTGAGGTCATGAGTTCAATCCTTGGTACAAAAAAAAAAAAAAAAAAAATGGCTAAGGGCTGGGGATTTAGCTCAGCAGCATAAGTGCCTGCCTGGAAAGCTCTAGGTTGTGAGTTTGTCCCTGATACAAAAACAAAACAAAACAAAGACTAAATGGCTAAAAATGGTTTAGAGGTAAAGCCTGATGTATAGCTATAGTCTTATTTTCATTCACATCTCCATGGATTTGACTATCTCTCCAGAGAGAACTGTCTCACCACTCTGTCTCTAGGGGATTTTGATCCTAGGGGTTATTAATACCATTTTCCCTTCTTTTTCTTTCTTTCTTTCTATCTATCTATCTATCTATCTATCTATCTATCTATTCTGGAGACAGGATCTTGCTATGTTGTTCAGGGTGGCCTTGAACTCATAGTGATCCTCCTGCCTCAGCCTCCTGAGTGCTAGGATTACAGGTGTATACCACCACCTCTGGATATTTACTTCCTTCCTAACACAGCTGTCTGCCGTGGTTTTATTTAGTTGTTGCATGTTTTATTTTACCCAATCTTCAGAATCCAGCATGCAAAGACAAAGACAAGATCCTTTTCTGCTTGGTCCTCTGCTCTGTCTGTTATTTATTCATTTATTCATTTATTTATTTATGAATGTTCCTCTACAGTGAGCCTTACAGTGATAAGTATTGTGTTAACTATGCTGTAGGAAAACTCTGCAAGGTGTTTTAAGCAAATTGGTTCCAGGCTCACTATTATTCAATAAGAAGTCTGGAGACCATGCAAGTTTTAGGTAAGCAATTGTTTTCCTACTTCATAAAGGTTATTAAATGATGAAAAGTTATGTAAAGCACTTTGAATTAAAAAAAATACGACTATAACAGTGGAACTCCTACTGTGCTATATGTTCAGTCACAGAAACTACTACCAAGACTAAAGGAAGTTTGAGTCTGTTTCTCACCATTTCTGCATTGTGAGATTTGGGGCACATTTATGAACATACTTCCACCGCTCCCCTCCAGAGCAAGCAGCATTTGTGGAGTTGGGAAGAGCACACTGCAGTGGAATTGCCCACAGCACTGAGAACAAGTTCTACTAAACTTTCCATTCTTTATTGTTCCGTTTTATTAGCTCCTCCACCTTTGCCATTTTAAGTATTCTTCATGAACTTGTAACTGTTTTGTTCTCAATAACTAAAAAATCTCTTTGCTCTGTGATTCAACTGGTACCTTCTATAATTATTTAATTTCCATGGGCTATTATATATATTTTACATTTCTACATGAATACAGAGATGATTAGGTTCATATCATGGGCAATGAATTATATATCCTTCCTTAATAGGCACTTTCGTTTCTTCCTTTGACATTTTATGTTTTTACTGTGTATGTTAGTGTGAGTTTGTTAAAAGAGTAGCTAATTTAAATATACTATTTCTAAGGTGAGTGTTAAACATGGTTACAGCCTGGTTTTAGTTTGAAGTGGTGTGGATTAATCAAATATGAGAGATAATATCTATCAATGGCTAGATCTCTTTTAAGTGCCCTATAAGATAAGCTCTGTGATGTATACCATCACCAATATTGCTTCCTCTCAGTTTTGGTTATTTATTTATTTATTTATTTATTATCTTTTTGAGACAGGGTCTCACTACACAATTCAGGCTAGTCTTGAGCTCACTTTGTAACCCAGGCTGGTCTCATACTTGGAAAAATCCTCTTGCCTCAGCCTGCTGAGTGCTGGGATTACAGGTGTGTGCCACCATGCCCAGTTTAGTTCTATGGGTTTTATTCTCATGTGCAGAGCTAATTTGAAATCACTCCTAATTGTAAGACACGTTTAGGAAACGAGCATTCATGTCCTATCTCCAAAAATATTCCTAGCAGCTAAGGAAGAATGTGCACCTATCTTTTAGAAAAAGTTGTCTCCACATGTAAAATTGGATTATCTCTGGTTTAGAAAAACCACATCTCCACGATATACAGCAGGACGGGTTGAAGTGAAAAGAAAATCTCCCTAGCTCCCAATATTACAAAATACATCATGACATAAACAGAAGAGTATCTAATCTTTGCAAAACATAAAGCACCTTCACTTCAGCCATTGTGATGTTTGGAATCATGGAATGTACAGGACTCTCAACTAACCTCTTGCCAAAACGACCGGGAGTATTCTCCACGTGTGTAAAGAGTACATTCATGTTTTTATATGTATGCATTTGAAAATAATTTGCAGTTAGACTTGAGAAGCTGATATTAAGTTACTTCTGACCCAAAGTTTTGAGGAAGGATTAACTCTCAGTGGCATTTTGATAGCTAATGCCTGGGGGAAATTGGTGTGTGTGTGATGAACTCTGTGTAGCAGATTTGTTCTTAGAGGCTCACAGTTTACTAAATTCATCCACCACGCAGCAGATTTATTTCCTGATGTGAGTCTCAGCAAAGGCTTTCAAACCTAGGTCACAGGTTAATGTTACCTGGAGGGCTGAATAAAACATAATATAGAAGCAATCTTGGCCCCCAAGAGACTACATTTAATTGGCCTGGACAGGGGGGAAGGAGGTGTATTCTAAAAAGGCAACCCCAGGTGATTTTTCTGAGCAGCTAGATTTCTATCATTACATTTCACAATGTTTTTGTTGAGTGCAACTGTCCCCCTAATCGCACTTTAATGAACTAAATGCCACCAGGTCCTGTTTTCTTCATAATTCGTCGGAAGATCATGGGGTTCTGCTTGGATTCCTGAAATGGCCATACTTTCGATCATCAGAAGGGCTGTTTAATTGGTACTCTAATCTCTGACCTCTCTTCCTCCCTCTCTCTCTCTCTCTCTCTCTCTCTCTCTCTCTCACACACACACACACACACACACACACACACACACACACACACACACACAGAGTCACACCATCCCTGTTCCCTTTCCCTTCTCAGGGTAGTTAAGTAAATGCTCTCACTTCGATTTCGTGCACTGTAATTTTCCAACCTGGGCCGAGACAATGCTTGTGTCTCCTCCATGATGACGAAGTTGACTTTCCTGCGTGAAGCCCTGGTCCAAGCAAAGTAGGTGAGTGCTTTCCAAGTCCAGGGGGTCATGGAAATTCAGTGACAAGCCTGGAACAGTGTCGTGGGCCTCTAGGCCCAGCATGCCGGAGGTCTTGGGGAGGCTGAGGACCACAGGAAATCAGCCTGGACAGCATAGCAAAACCTAATCAGAAGACAAAAGAAAAGAAAAGTGACAATGTAGGGATTTGGAAGAGGAGTTTACCAACGGCCAGAAAAGTCTCCAGGTGAGATGACTGAAACAGCAGCACGGACAGTTGCAGTGTCAACCCCCCTTGACAGCACACAGGGGCTTCTCAGCCGTCTGCTCGTCGCAGACAGGAGCGGATGCTCAGTCGGGACTCAAAGTACTCGCTGGGAGAGCTGTTAAATTCATCTCAAAGATCCTTCCGAGTAGCCACTCAGCGTGCAAATTAATTCCATGCTCCAGGGTCAATGGATTTCGCGCGGAGACCCAGCTGCCCTGGGTCGGCGGCGAGGCCGGATTACCTCGATTTCTCTGCTCTGGGGCGCAGAAGGAAGCGTCGCAGGCTTGCAGTGGATCCGGCTCGCTGGGAGGGCGACGGGGCTCGGCCTGGGGTCTCCCGGGTCGGTTCGGGCAGAACCCGCCTCGGTCGCGCGCAGCGACGATTTAGATCGCCCACTGCGCCCCGGCACGGAGTCGCCGTCGCCAGCCCAATGGTGGCGCGTGGGGGAACCGCGCTGTGACCTCGGCGTCGCCGCTCGTTCTCGCGCGTGGCTTTCTGTCTTTTTGTGGAATCTGGTTTTCGGCCTCGCCTCTCCGGGCTTCGGGACGACCCCGGGTTCCCGCGTCTGAAGGGTCTGCTATCGGGGAGCAGATGCGAGTTCCCCATCCCGGGCTCCCCACGGCCGCTCTCGCGCAGTCCCGACGGTCGCGGCGACGCGCAGGGAAGAGGTGCGTCTGGGCTGGGTCGTTAGCCGAGTTGATCTTTGGGGTCTCGGCCTTTTGCTCCCCCGCAATTGTTCACCAGCCCCCGCCCCGCGCCGTGCGCCCTGGTTTCCCAGTGACATCCGACGGTGCACAGATGCGACACCAGCCAGAAGGGAGTGCGTGGGGGGGACACCCCAGCTCTCCGGATTCCCACGCCCTCACCACTGGGGGCCGAAGGCCGCACCGGGGACGTCGCGGGGCGCCCAGGACAGACCAGGACCTGACCGTGGGAGAAGGCAAATTCCCGCGAGGGGCTCTGCGCCACGCAGGACCGCAGGCCGCGCCGGGACGCTGCTTTCCCGGGCCTGAGCAGCCGCGGCAGGAGGGCGAAAGCCACCCGGAGGCCTGTGAGCTGTGGTCACCCTGGCCACCGCGTGTCTGGCCCCAGTCAGAAACGTGGACGGACGATTCCTCGAGCCTCAGCTTTTCCTTGGTGAGCGAGGAGTCTGATAAATTCTCCCCAGGACCAAACTCGGGCCGTTTAGACTAAACCAAAGAAAAATACGTCAAATGGTGTCACATTCCTGGGTGTGAGCTGGAAGGAATTGTACAGATTCTTTTCCACCGAAATAAGGTAAACCCTTGCCTGCCTCCTGGAAACATGAAAGATCAATTTCGATGACGTTATTTTCAGCCAGAATAAGATAAACAGTGAAAGGCGCAGTTATTAGATAGCTCGGAGGTCGCTTCCCTGCGGAGACTGATCAGAAGGTCAGAACCCTGAGGTCTTCTGCTGGATAGGACTGCAGACCACACGGGTCTGGGTTTAGGTCCTAGCACAGACCCTTCTGAGCTGTGTGACTTGGGGCAAGTTCAGCAACCTTCCTGTGCCTCTTTTCTCCATGATTACCTAGTTATTTTGAGCCATAGGAGTACCTTTTTGTCACACCGAGGACAGTGCCAGCACAAACTAAGCACCCAGTAAGTACGGTTTTGCTATTGCGACTCACCGCAGACTGAGGGACCGCTACAACTTCCTCGAGGTAATTTACTCCACTGATTGAAGTGGAAAACATCAGGCTTTCTGAGTTTTCCTGACACCAGACGGACGTGACCTTGGAGAAGTCCCATGGAGTGTAAGTCACTGGGACGGAGAGGGGCACAGGTGCGAGGGTTTAGCTATTCACAGCCACTCTTTCGTTCATGACCCTGAACTTCAGCAGGCAAAGCCCAGCCGCTTATTTCACTTTCTTCCTAAAATAAACGAATTTTAAAAATCTGAGAGCAGACCAAATTGCATTGTTCTTAAGTCAGTGCTAAAAAGGGTGTCACGCGCCTCGTGGGATCAGAACCTCTTCTTTTACCTTCCTAAGGTCTTTTTCCTTGCCTGGTCCCCTCTGCACGGCTGTGCCCAAACATACAGGCTTCTCCCATCTGCACACATTCTGAGGGTGAAATGGGGGCTCGGATCACCTCTCCTGGTTCAACTTCCTTCTTCAAAGTTCAGAGTTCAAAGTTCAAAGTTCCTTCCTCCTTCTAGTGCCTTCTGTCAAAGCAGAAACAGTGATTCAGAGCTGTCAAGAATCAGCTCACCTTGAGTTTGTGAGGGACAAAGTTAGGATTCATTTTGTCAGAAATGCAATACTGTTTCACCCTAACTCCCTCTTTTCCTCCATTTGGTTTGGAATAATCCACTCTTTTCTGAAAGTCTTTCTTTCTCTTCCTCCCTCCCTCCCTCCCTCCCTTCCTTCTTTCCTTTTTCCATTTGTCTCCAATATCATATATTCATATGAACCTCTTCTGCTTTTTGGGCTTAGCAAGTCTCTGTGACTTCTCACTCCCAAGGGGATCCCAGGCTGCCTCAGACAGCCCTGGGGGCAGACTCCAGCCCCCCGCCGTCCTTCCCCAGTGAAGTCACACTGTTAGCTTTACTGAAATTAAGACTTCAGCACTGACCAGAGGATGGAGTTCAAGTCCTCCCTCTCCAAACATGACCCTGTTCTGAGGGACTAGAGGTTGTCATTTCTATTACGGGGGTGACTCTCATTCCCATGGTGACCAGGGCTGACTGCTGTTTCTGAGAACTTCTTGGCTTGAAACTAGAGATATAAAACTTAGGTCCAGAGATGTTACAGTAATCCCTTTCCACATAGATCTTCACACCTCTGCTCTTCTCTGCTAAGCAGCCCTAAGGTAAAGTTTTGCTTTATCAACTGATTTTGTGACAGGTAAGAACCACTCCCTCTGCCCGGGCAGCGTTGCTGCACTGGGAAACCCATGGTCCCTTTTCAAGCCCCTGCCATGGGTGATGTGCTATCACCTCCACTTCTTCTGCTGTTTTCCTGGTTCCCAAGCTTTGACAGCTTTCAGAAATGTTTTCAGAACTTTATGTTAAGAACCAGTGGAGTTGGGGCTGGAGGTTTAGCTTAGCGGCATAAGTACCTGCCTGGCAAGTGCGAGGTAACAAGTTCAATCTAAAAAAAAAAATCAGGGAAGCATTCTGAAGCTATTCCATCCTCTTTTTTTTTTTTCCTGTTTATCTCACAGAGAATAAGGTTTCAGTCTCCCCTGAATTTGGTGGGAGGAGGAGACTCCACTCCACAGGTAGTGTCATCTGCCCCTAAATCATCTCGGAGGGACATGCTGACCAGTTCCCGCAGGGTGACTCAGGAGACTTCTAACTCACTGAGCATTTCTGTGCCGTTTGGGGAGTGCAGAGAAAGGCCAAATAAACATGTTTTGTGCAGCTGGTGGAAACCTAGAGGAAGGTCTCCA
>PVJX010035550.1:0-18190 GCA_004027295.1 Dolichotis patagonum | reverse complement strand
CCTTTAGGGGGTGGCTGAGAGTGTGGCAGACTTTCAGTGACCCGAAGGAGAGAGACCCTGGCACCTCAGTACCTGTACCATGCAGTTGACTTGGGGTGCTGGGAGAACAAGGAGCTCCTCCCCTCTGGGGGCCTGCTGTGAGCCTGCTGGCAAATCAAACATCTTATGTCATCCTGTCCCTGTCCCGTGTGCCCCCCCCACTTAGCAAGTGGGAGCCAGTGAACTGGACATCTTGTGAAAAGATTGGCTATGTTATTTAGTATGAGCTCTCCATATGCAAAGATATGGACAACCATTTGGAAGAAAACAAGAGACAGTATGACAGATAGTGAAGATCTCTGGTTGTCTAGGTTTGAAATTTATGCTTTCTTATGTCCCATTCTGTTCTGTTTTGTTGTGTTTAATTTCACTCCCTTTTAAAAAAAAATTTTTAAAAATAAAAAAAAAAGATGCCTGGATCACTTTCCGATGCTAAATCAACAACCATAAAGAAATAGAAGGAAGAAATGATACAAAAATGACAGAAGATTGGTAACTGTTGAAGTTGGGTAGATGGCTTATGAGGATTAATTATGATATTCCCTCTACTTTGTGTATATTTGAAAATATCTCTCATAAGAAGTCAAAGGTAAACATATGAACATCTTAGCTGCAGAAAAAATCATTTGCTCACATTCAACATTCATTCATAATTCATTCATAATTGCTATTCTCAGAAAACTAGGAATAGAAGAGGATTTATTTGACTTAATAAAGTATGCCTATCTAAATCTACAGCAAACATTAGAATTAATATTAAAACAGATGCCTCTTGTTCAAATCAGGAACAAAAGAGGCCCCTACTGTTGCCATTTCTCAGAAATGCTGAATCAGGGATGCTAATTATTACCACAAGTCAAGGAAAAAGCAAGTATAAGGATGAACAAGGAGCTATACATGGTGGCACACGTTTGTAACCCTAGCATTTGGGGAGATGAGTTTGAGACCAGCCTGGGGTTGACATAACATCCTGCCTCGGAAACCATGTTTTATATAAATATATATGTGTGTTAACTTTCTCAGCTAAAATGACTATCTGCATGAAAACCTAAAGAAAGCATAAGAAAATTATAAAATCACTAAGAATTTAGCAAAGGAATGATACAAATGAGAGAGTGGAATTTACCACTTACATCAGTGGTCTGTGGGGAGTGGGGAGAGAATTCAACTGCGGTAGGATATGAATAGTAGAGAGAAAACTGCTTATTATTCCATATACTTTATAGTGTGCAACTTTGTTTATAAAATATTACATAAAAATTAATAGAACCTAGAAACACGGAGGATTTTTCATTTTTGGAATCTTGATGGAGCCTTACTCTCTTGTCCAAGCTGCTGTTCTTGAACTCCGGGGCACAAAGGATTCTCCTGTTTCATAATCCGAGGAGCTGGGACCTCCAGTAAGCAACGCTATGCCCGGGATTGCTTTGTGTAGTCTACATCTGTTTTGGGGGTGCTGGGGCTTGAACCCAAGGCTGCCTCTATGCTAGGTAAGCACTTTGAGCTACATTCTCAGCCACTTCTGAAATTCCTAAAGCATAAGACACATGGCATATCTGTTGGGGATAAAGATAATTCTTGCTTTGCCTGGGAAAATCAAAGTAACAAATATCACTTATTATTTTCAGAATTTCTCTAAACAGTCATTAGTGTCATTAGATTCTGCCAATATAATGTGGATTTAGAAATTCCCAATGTTCTAATATTTACGAGAAAAACTAGAAATAAATTTTTTAATGTATGCAACTAACTGAACCATCTTGAAACTCTGTGAAGGTCAAATAGAAGACATCCATATGTTGATTGACTGTGACTTCCACTCTATACTCAAGGGTCTAGAGGCAGTCTTGCCTTTTGGAGAGGGCGTGAGTTTTCCAGTCCACCTGCAGCTCCCCATTCTTATATTCACGCGCATCTTTTCTCCACTACACTTCCTGCTTGGCCCCAGGAGATGGCCGAGTCTGGGAATCTGCTCCCAGAATCTGACATTAATAGGAATCTATATGTATGTCTCCAAATTCACCACCAGAGGGCAGGCGTGGAAAACAAAAGAAAAAAAAATTTCTGCAACTGATATTTTCAGGTAAACCAGGCATTAACCATAAGTCATGTTTACGGGGCAGAGATGTAGCTGAGTACTGGGGTATGTGCTTAGCATACATGCGGTCCTGGGTTCAATCTTCATTATTAAAAAAAAAGAAGAAGAAGTCATTGTATACATTTATCTGAATCTAGAAAACAAGGTGTGGGAATATGTATTCCTGCCATGCCAGAGCTCATCAAAATCAACAGCACTGGTTTGAAGTGGGACTTCTGTAGGGATTCTATTCTAAGAATTAGAGTTTGGTGCTATTCAGGGGCATGGCTCAGGGCAACCAGGAAATTGGCTTAATTCATAAATTCTTACAAGTGAGCAAATTCCATATGTTCCCTAATGGTTGCACTTTCCTGGTCAATATGTCCCCTGATGAGAATTTCTCCAGTTCTGTTCCCCTGGTATTAAAAATTAAATTCTTGGAAGAGAGGCAGTATATAAGGCATCTCTCGGTGGACAGTGGGTATAATCACAGTGTGCAGTGTCCTGGTACTATTTAGCAACTACAGCTCAAAACAAAGCTCCGATTTGAGTATTTGCAGGTTTTGATGCTATAAAGTCTCCTGCCCTGGCCAACTTCAAGCTACCAGCATGACGTCACTGAACACAGAGTTGAGAATAAATGTACACAGCAGCTCTTGCCTGCCAGAATGCACCCACTTTACCAACCACTGGATCCCCCTCCCTACTGATTTCCACATCTCTACTTCAGAAGCAGGCCCACTCCTAACATTTGCAGAGTTCAAGGTAGCAGTCCAAATGGAGGTGCACATACTGCATGTCTAAATATTTAATTTATAAGTCACACTAACAATCTGTTTATTAAAATGCTTTAGTCTGTGGCTTCCACAACTACCTGAAAAGCCAGGGTTATATTTAGAACATAGCGAGCATAGACACACAGAGGAAATCATCTGTGGCCCTCCATTCCAGGCCCAACGCCCTACTGTTTTCGGCTTCAGCACATAGGAGCTCTAACCCATCTGCAAGCATCCTGGGCACGTGACTGTCTCTTAGCAATGCCTTGGGCTCAGGTATGAGCACGTTGGCTACATGGTCAGTGCGCAGGAGAATGGACACAGGGAAGAGACCTGTGTGCTACCTAAAAGTCGACATTTGAACAGGGAATCACAGAGCCCCATGTACCTACAAAACAGAACTGGGGGTCAAATTCCAATAGGGCACTTCCCTGCTGCCCTGAGGATTCCTTGTGGAGGGGAAAGCAAGACCAAAATCATAGCAAGGCTTTTAAAACGCAGGACTTAGGGCAGGGTGCCAGCTCCCCAGGCCTGAGGTGATGACTCCTGAAGTTGCTCCTGCCCGGATCGTCTGACAGCTTTGCTTTGTAAGGTTGTCTGGTGGAGGCTCCTGAAACCCCCATCACTCAGACAGAGTACTGCCAAGTGCTAGTACTGAGCTGGACATGAAGGATGCACAGATGCTTGTGCCTCAGTATTTCTACCACATTTGGCTTTTCCTTGTCATTTAGAGCAGGGGTCAACAAACCAGACCTAGGACCAGATTCTGCCTGCCTTTTTTTGCTCAACCCAGCAATTTAGAGTGGCTTTTACATTTTGAAAGAGTTGGGGAAAGAAATCTAAAGGACAACAATATTTGTTAACACAATAAAATGATATAAAATTCCAATTTCCATGTATAGACATACAGTTTTCTCGGAACACAGCCCTGATTGTTTACACACTAAAACTCAGTTGGATGATTGACACTCTATGACCTACAAAGCATAAATTATTTACTCTGATGCTCTACAGAAAACCCTACCCTAGAGGTAGCTTTCTTTCCTATATCTCAAAAAACATTTTCAGGGCTGGACAGACCAGAACTTTGGATCCCTAGAAAACAGGGTCTGCAGAAAGCTAGTGCAGGCCAGCAAAAGGCCACCTTGGGACAGAAAGAGCCAGTGTTTGTCTCTTAATTGGTCAACAGCTGGCCCAGTCTTGGTCTTTGTTTTCCCCATTAATCTCATTTGTAGCCTCCACATAATTGGGGCCTTGAATCTCAGCTGTAGAAGTCACTGCAGTTCCGATGCTGTGGAATTGTCCCTGTGATTGCAAGGGCACTGGGATTCAGTAGGAAAACATCGACAGCAGCCAGTCTGCCTAGCGGAGCGATAGCAAAAGCCAAAGAGATTATTTAACTGTCTAATTCCTCTTTCACAGTAAGTCTTTGACATCTTGCAGATATGTTCTACTTAAAGCACATCTCAATTTTTTTATTTTATGGAAAAAAGATTAAAAATTTTTCATAAAGTAGGAGAATAACAATAGTTAATACAGTACATAGTTATCTTTAAAGTAGTTATTCAGAGTACAAGATACAGGCATTAAAGTTTTCTCCAATCAATGTTAACATAAAACTTCCCTTTCAACGAACTAGGAGACACTAATAGTATAACCGACCCACATGTTTTCCCTTTCCCCTTCCATCCTTCCCCTTTTCACCCACCCTAGGTGCTTTTTCTTTTTGAACAGTTTCTTTCCATTTCACAATATCTATTGTAGATTTTAGACCTTATTTACTCTTTCAGTTTCTCACACCAGGAGACAATACATTTAAGCATGTGAGTCTGATTTATTTCACTTATGAGTATGGCCTCAAATTGCATCCATTTGCCTATAAAAGTTTGTCCTTCTTTATGACTGAGTAGCACTCCATTGTATAAAAATACCACATCTTTTTTACCCATTCCTTGGTTGATGGGAATTTAGGTTGTTTCCAAGATTTATTAAAAATTGTTCTGCTGTAAACATGAGTACACATATATTGCTGTGGTGGGATGTTTTTAATTCTTCCAGGAAGATAACCAGAAAGAGAAACCAGTTCCAGTGCTGTATCAAATAGGACCTCTACTCCTAGTTTTCTGAGGAATCTCCACACTGATTTCCATACCTCAATTTGAAAATTTTATAATACTAAATTTTCTTCAGAGATACTTGATCTGATTTTATATTTTGTAAAATTAAAAGGTTAAAAAATAGATGGCTTTCAAACTCTTCTAAACATATTTAAGCACTTTCTAGTAAATGGGTCAAATTTCAGCTTTTACATGTAGATTTAAATTAATTGAAAATGAATTAAAGCTTAAAATTTGGTTTCCAGTTGTGCTAGCCACATTTAAGGTTCTTCTAATTTTTTTCTTCATTTTTTTTCAATAGTAGCAGGGACCCAAGGCTTTCACACTGAGCTACATCCCCAGCCCTTTTTATTGTTTTATTTTTTTCTTTTGAGACAGGGTCTCACTAACTCACTAAGTTGTTTGGGCTGGGCTCAAACTTGTCATCCTCCCAGAGTGCTGGAATTATAGCTGTGTGCCTCTGTGACCATATCAAGGGGCTTGATAGCCACTTGTAGTAGTGACCATTGTATTTAGCATAGTGGCTCTAGACAAGTTTATGGACACAGAGCTGCCATGCATTTCTCTCTTTTATTGGTTTCTATCAACAACTGGGCAAAAAATAACAATTACAGGTCAATAACTACACAACTATATTTCCACAGCATTATTTCTTTCCCCTTAAGCTGTCTAAGGCACAGGAGAAAAGAATAAATATTGTCTCTCTGCTGAATTCCTGCAAAGGTCACCTTGCAGGATAATCTACCTGGAAAAGGTGTTTTATCTTCTGAGATATTAAAAAAGCCACCAGGAGCTATTCTTTGGTCAATTCAACCTTCAAAACACAAAATTTTGCAAAAATTTCCAAGGTTGTTATGTTTCTATCAAACATAACCAAGTCTTGTCAGCTTACACTATAAAATATAAATTTTAGTTAGAAGACTCATCCTTCCTATTTTCAAAAGCCACTATTAAACTACAGAAATCAAGATAATATTTAACTGGAATAAGAACAGACATGTATCAAAATAGAATTGAGAATCCAAAACTAAATCCATACATGTATGGTCAAATGATTTTTGACAAGATGACAAACCCATTTAATGAAGAAAAGACATTTTTAATAAATAATGCTGGCCAACCAGATATCCATATGCAAAGAATGAATTTGGGCTCCTACAAAAGCTAATTCAAGATTGAACAAAGACTTGACTGTAAGAGCTAAGACTGTAAAAACCCTACAAGAAAATAAAAGTCTTAATTTTTGTTACCCTGGGTTAAACAATAGTTTCTTAAATTTAACACCAAAAGCATAAGCAACCAGAGTAAAAACAAATAAATTGTACCTTATAAAAATGTAAAATTGGGGTTATTAAATGGCAAAGCATAAAAGTGAAAAAGTGACCCCTTGAATGGGAGAAAATATTTATAAGTATATATATCTGATAAGGGTACAATGTCCAGAATATACAAGGAACACTCAAAACTTAACAACAAAAAGATAAACAACTTGATTTTTAAAATGGGTAGAAGTTTTTAATAGATATTTGTAAAAAAAAAAAAAAAAAAAAAAAAAAAAAAAAAAAAAAAAAAAAAAAAAAAAAAAAAAAAAAAAAAAAAAAAAAAAAAAACACGAAAGACCAGAAAGTACATAAGAGATGTTCAATACCGTCACTGGGAAATGAAAATCAAAGTCACAGTGACATATTAATTTACAGTCATTAAAATGGTTATAATTTTTCAAAATGGAAAATAAATGTTGAAAAGGACATTAAGACAGTGGAACCCCCATACATGGCTGGTGAGGTTGTAAAATGGTACAAGCTCTGTGAAAAAGTTTGGCAGTTACACAAAAGGCTAAAGGGCCAGGGATATAGCTCCATCATAGAGCACTGACTTAGCAAGTATGAAGACCTAGATTTTAACACCAGAAACATCAAAAAAAGTATAAGAAAACTTAAGCAGAGCTACCTAATTGACCCAACAATTGTAATTTTAGGTATCTCCAAGAGAATTGAAAATAAATACTAATATAAAAATGTGCACATAAATATTCATAGTAGTATTATTCATAATAGCTAAAAAGTAGAAATGACCCAAATAGCCTTCAATTTACTAGCAGTTTTATAGAATGTCTGTGTACTTGAGTTGGTTTGACGTTTATCTGTGATCAAGTTCAAGACAGGCATATGGGGCAAGAATACTGTGGATGTGATTTGGTCCTCTTATCAGCTATCTTATGAGAAGGTATGTGGTGATGATTTTCCCATTAGAAGCGATAAAGTTGATCAGTTGGTTAAGGTGGCATCTCCAAATTCCTTTTCTATGGATGTACGAGTTTTCTCCTAATTTTGTTATTTTGTTTGGTCTATTTCAAGCTGGCCTCCATGCTTTCTCAATGTATTCCCAATATTTTCTAAGTACTTCTTTACTATCTGGTACCACAAGATATCTCAGGCTCATCTTGAACTTTCCATAGCTAAGGCTTGCAGCTTTATCTTTTTAAGAGATTATTTCAGCCAGATCTTCCCATGACTTCCTGTTTAATAAAATCCTTACTATGCCCTCAAGACCTTTTTAACTACTTAAACCTAAATCCCTGGTGCTGTCTCCCTTACTCACTTGCACTCACTCCAATTACACGAGCATTCAGGTGGCTCCCAGATGCCCCCACTATGGACATCTGGGGACCTTGGCATGACTGTCTCTTTGTTATCCTGTACTTCTCCATCACTTCACAGGAAAGCTTCCAGGACCTCCCTATCTAAAAGAGCTCCTGTCTTCAGAGCCCTCAGCATTCTCTGTTGACCCATCTCTCTTTTGCATTTGTGTAATCTCCATTGTGCTTTGTGTTCAAAATACACAGATGGCCAACATTTGTCTTTATGTTTGAAATTTTAAAATAGGGATTAAATAAACCCTAAAGCAACAGTTGCATATGCATACCAGAGAAGAAGGAAAGAACTGGATGTTTGTTTGTTTGTTTGTTTGAGACAGGATCTCACTATGTTGCCCAGGCTGGTCTTGAACTCACAGCCATCCTCCTGCCTCCTGAGTGCTAGAATTACAGATGTGCCTCCACGCCTGGCTGAACTGGGTGTTCCAATCTGATAAACAGCATTACCTACTGTGGTAGAATTTCCAACACATTAAATAATCCTTGGCAAAATTCCAAACAAAACAAAGCACATTCTTCTGCAATTTATACAATAAGCTGCACCCCTGGAAAATTTAGTATTTATTGAAATCAGGGAAAAATACTTTTGTGTTTACATAGTAAAGAGAGCTAGGTTTCAAGATTGGATAATTATAAACAGATTTTTCACCTATGCGAATACCAGGCAGGACATATGAGAGTCCCGAGCAGTGGACAACCATTCCTTGTTGCACCAGACTGTCCAGGCTGAATGGGACATTTAGTATCCCCAACCTTGACCTGACTTTGCCAGAAGTATTGCCCCATACCTATGGCAGTCTAAGGAATCTCCATTTGATTTAGAGATTTTTAAAACATTCTAATTTCTGAGACATTGCTAGGGTAGCCAGGGGCAGCGTTTTCTAAGAAGCTATGAAGGAAACTTGAGACCCATTGATAGGGTAAGCAGAGGGACAGGATGGCAGGGCCTTCTCCACAAGATCACCTTCCTCACCAGATGCAGCTGCCATGGTACTAGAAGCTGCCAATCACTGCAGAGAGGGCACGCCTAGGCAGGAGGAAACACAGCACCCCAGTGTTAGAGTTTGCTGGCACAATAAAGGAGCAAAATATAAGAAAAAATAAAAGTGGCCTTTTTATTTAAAGGATGTGGAAAGGTGCACACAACCAACAAGGGTTTGGCTTTCTCCTCTGCCCAGATATGGGGGTGTAGGGTATACGTGACCTTTGTCCAGATGTGGTGCTTGGGGCGGGCATTGATAATGCATGAGCTGCTGATTGGAATTTTCTTCTCATGAACAGGGAAAGGCAGGAGGAAGTTGTAATCGGGGAACAAGGAAGAAATGGCCATCAGGGTAAGCATCCCTGATTTGGCCTTCCACCATGTTGAAATGCCACGTAATGTCCTGCAGTGTATTCTAGGGCAAAGCTCTTTTATTCCTGTCTTTTTATTGTTAGGAAAAAGGCAAAGACTCTCTCTTACTACTTCCTGCTAAATGGGGGCATCATGTTGGGGTTTAGGAGGGTTGACGGGATGACGGTTGATGCCCAAGTAGAAGCTGGTACCAGGTGTTTTAGCCAGGACAACTTTATCACTGGTGAATGCTCGCATCCTAGATTGGAGAAACAAAAAGACAAGGTGCTATGAGGAGGCAGGCCACTATCATATTTAAAGGACCCAGGAGAGGTAGAAGGAAAAGTACCCTTGATCCAATTGTGTTGTTCCATCAGGGCCATGGTGAGGAAGAATCTAAAAAATGAGTGTGGAGTTGGGAAGGGTGAAGTTACGGGAGGCAATTATTCCCCCATCTGAAAGGGTAAAAGTAAAAGGATAGGTAGGACTTGTGCTTCATCCAGGGGTTGAGCTGGAGAGAATAGGAAGCGTGAGAAATATAATGCCTGCAGTTGAATCCTGTTTGGGAAATTATGGAGTAGTGGTGGGAGGGCCATGCCTGTGTCACTCACTATAAGGGAAACAAGAGCCTAGACTAACAGGGGTCTCATGTTTAACTAAACAGCTGAGGGTAGAGAGAACTAAGATAGTTGTTATATAGAATGGCATGAAGAGAATTTTACATATGATGTGGGAGTCTTTAGGAAAGACTGCCCACAGTCCTACAGCAAAAAAAAAAAATAATAATAATAATAATAATAATAATTAATAGAATGTAAGGGATCAGGGACCAAATAAGATAACAAAACATGACCTAGCCTGAAAATTGTGGCTGTGGGGCCTTGGTGAGATGGAGACAGGAGCTAGGAGATGAGATGACCACTCAGGATGTTTAGAGCCAGGGGAGTTAGGGTTGGGAGGGCACCGCTTAGCTTGAGTGATAAGGAACCAGGATGGCAGTCCAGCAACCTTGACCGCTGTTGGATTTCTGAGGAAGACCAGGTAGGGGCCACTCCATTTTGGTTGTAGTCCTGTTGAGGGGTCTGAGAAATACAGGTTGAACCATTATCTGACTGAATACTCTGAGGTAAACCAAACCTTGGAATGATTTCTTGTAATGGGGCTTTAGTAACTATATCAGCAGTCTCCCTGGTTGTGGGAAAGTCTTCTATCCATCCTTAAAAGTACAAACAAAGTTAAGAAGATATTTGAAAGTTTTGCAGTGGGGCATGTGTGTAAAATCTATCTGCCAGTCCTGACCAGGGGTGTGTCTGAGAAATTGATGAGTAAGAAAGGAAGGGGGTAGTATGTGTCTCTGAGGAGAGGTTCTACTATAGAGATGACAGGTGTAAGTTGTTGAGACCTGAGAGTGTCTGGTCAGTCTACATAAACACAAAGGAACCCTAACAATCAGGGTGTAGGGGGATGGTTTTTTTTAAAAAAAAAAAAAGCATCTTTAAGGTCTAGGACTATGAAGTGAGTGGTGGAGAAAGGAAAGGTGGTTTGTAGGCAGGGGAGCTCAAACTGGGAGTGACTTCCAGGAGCTAGTGCTCTGCCACCCATCTCAAGGCACCAAAAGTTAGAGTTTTCTGGTGCAATAAAGGAGCAGAATATAAGAAAAAATAAAAGTGGTCTTTTTATTTAAAGGACATGAAGAGGAGCCCCCAACCAGCAAGGGTTTGGCTTTCTCCTCTGCCTGCATATGGGTTGTGGAGTATATGTGACTTTGACCAGATGTGGTGCTTGGGGTGAGTATTGATGATGTGCGAGGAGCAGATTGGAATTTCTTCTCATGCACTGGGAAAGGAAGGAGGAAGTTGCAATCAGGGAAGAAGGAGGAAGTGGCCGTCAGGGTAAGCATCCCTGATTTGGCATTCCGCCATGTTGAATTACTGCCATAATGTCCTGTAATTTATTCCAGGGCAAAACTCTTTCACCCAGGTGAGTCTTGCTTCCTGACCTCTTCGTCCTCTGATGCTCAGGGGGCCTCTGCTCCAGGTTAGCATCACTGGGGCGCACAGTACTCTCCCTCCTGCCAGGGCCCGTCAGGCACAGTGCTCTGCCCTGTTTGTGGAAGAAACAAAAATTTGTGCACTTTACAAGGGAAGAAAAAGGACAGAACAAACCCACAAGTCTGCTCCCTGAGCTGTCCCTGAAGGCCCTTGCTCTGGGAGTCCTCAGCCCCACCTGGTGCCAATGGCTGGTCATGGGAAAGAAACAGATCCCCACACCTGTGGCAACTGTGTCACTAGAAGAACTGTGCAGAGGGGGACACAGAGGAAGGAAAATGAATTTTGTCTGGGCAGTTAAGGCAGAGAAACAGCCTGACCAGTGTGAGAATTAGCCTGGATGAAGATGAAGATTATTCCAAATGCGACTGTCCTCAGGTTTGTGGAGCACACAGACAAGGCGCTCTACATTCGTTACCCTGCAACACAGCATCCAGCAGGTGTTAATATCCCTGTGTACAGATGTGGACCCGGAGGCTCGGAGAGGCTGTGCAACTTGCCCTATTTCACACAGCTTATAGGTGGCCTGCAGGTCCCTCAGTGTCATGGCGTTGCTGCACACTGCTACCTCCCAGTAGTTTGTGGCCGAAAGTGTTTTACCTGCACGGTGACTTTGGAGGCAGGATGTGAACGCAGTCGCCTTGACACAGAAGAGGAATCAACCTGCCCTTGACGGAGATCAGAGCACAGAGATCTGACTGGGCTGGCTGTCAGCAAAACGCAGCAGATGCCCACTGGGGAAGGAATGCTTGTGAGCACGAACGAGTGAAATTCTGGTTCAGGGTATAGACACCACCTATGTTTTCTCTTCTTCTCTGCCTGACTGTGCCTCTGTTCTCCCTGGATACTATGGTTCCCACCAGGGTTCATGTTTGGTCTCTCACTGTGACAATTAGGCTCCCTGCAGGAGACAGGCAACACACTCAAGGGACCTTAATAAAAGCACTAATAGGCCTGGATACAGCAGCAACCACGAAGGGCTTGTGCGCTACTCCATTACTAGCCAGGCTGAGAAACCCCTTCTGCTTCTACACCTGAAGGGACAGAAGGAAAAAACGGAATTACTGGAGTCCAGTACAAGCTGGGACTGACAAGGAGGGCTGCCCTTGGCTCTCTGACTTTAAATAGCATCAAAATCACCTGGAAGGTGTGCTAAAGTAGTAATTGCTAGAGCTTGAGGAAGACTGAGAGTGGGGCCAAGAATGTGCACTTTAACAAGTCCAGTGATACAGACGCTGCTGGTACTCTGAGAGTCACTGTCCAGGAAAGAAGAACCACAGTGAGGAAAGAAGGTGCACGTGATAAACATTCTGACCTATCTCTCCTCCTGACTTCAGTCCCCAGCTAGTGTTTTTCACAGCAGAACTGAGGTCAAGGGAGCCACAGGGTGTAGTCCCCGGAGGTCTTGCCCCTAGGCCATGAACAGAGAAGACAATGGATCTGAGAAGTGGAGAATGAACTATCAGAAATTCTCCTGACTCTTCCCATGGCTGTACGTCCACCAGTTCAATGTGTCAAGATGTTGGGGACCACAAATTCACAATGGCTACTTCTGCATACTTTCCTAAGAGATAAACAGAGGTTTGGGGTTAGCAGTATCACCTTTTTAAGATTTCCCATTGTCCTTTAGGGGTGAGCAATCCTCTCCCACACTCTAAGACTAAAACTAAAACCACTGAGATTAAGACACTCCAGCACAGGATCCTTCTTAGCATAAGACTACCTCGCCCTCCTCCCTCTGCTCCTCCTCAAATCCCTTCCTCAGTCAAACACTGAGGTTCCTGCTGCCTTGTGGCTTTTGTTCCTTGTAAACAACTGGTCATACCAGAGCCCCCATTGTATTGTTGTTTTGTCTCTTGCTGGTTCTCTCTCTCTCACTGTGCACTGTAACATCTGGCAGGTGATTGGGATTCACTGCAGGGGTCACCAATACCAAGAATGTATTTTTAAAATTTTATTGTTTTTGTTGGTACTGGGGATCAAATTTACAACCTCACACTTGCCAGGCAGACACTTATGCGGCTGAGCTAAATCCCAGGCCCCCAAGAATGTACTTTGATTCAACTATTTTCTGCCCCCTAGCTTCCCTGAGTTTATTTTTTGAATGCTACAATATATATAACACTTTGCTCAGAGGCGTAAAGGAAATTATGATTCTCTTAATTCCATTTAATAACAAATGAGCCATCATGTCTAGATGCTCTGCAGTAATCCCATGCATTTCTGGTGTTAAGAAGTATTGAGATTCACATCCAGAAGAATGCTAACCATTCCTCACTCTTTCATTTCCAGCCTTTTCCAGCTGTTTCCTGATTAATACATGGCATTTTGTCTTTAGTATTTGAGGGTTTTTTCCTTATTTTTTTTTAACCCTAAGCAAATGATGAAAAAAAATGATGAAATAGTATTTCTTGAACTAAAAGTTTCTTTTCTTATGTCCCCTGCTTTTGACTTGGAGGAGAAAGAAGTACTTTTTTTTTTTAATCAGGGAGCCTGAAGCTCTGAAATCTTCAGGAGGTAATTAATTAAATTCTATTGTCCGTGGATGGAGACATAAACCATTGTTAGCAGTTGTTCAAAAACCCTTTCTGAGTCTCCAGAGACTGTCCCTGAGATGAGATAATTTGCCAACAGCTGCTTCCGGAACTTAGCTGGGATTGTTAAGAAGAAATTTCTGGTTGGCAGGGTCTGCTGGTCAGAAGCTGGAGAAAGCTGAAATGTGCTCAAATGTGATTTAAAGGAAGTCTGCCTTGTGTGGGTTCTCCCTACCTGCTTGTGGAGCCCTTTTGCCCCCTTTCCTCACCTAATGTCCACACTACCATTGGTTACCATGAGGGGAAGAGGCACTGCTCTGTCTTCCTCACTGAGTAATCTGCTATCTATAAAGGCCATCTGTCTCAATCTACTGTCTCCCACTGAAGGTGGTCACCTGAAGCTTAGTGTTAAGAGATCACAGGACTTTACCTGGCCAGCAGACAAACAGTCCCATGAGCAGCTGGCTCTAGTATCTACCACAAACAGGAGAGGGGAGTGCAGAGAACATGCCGCCTGAGGTAGGCAGCCTAGGAGATGCCGCCAGTGACCACCAGCCATTCCCTCCTGGGATTTGTACTTTTATTTTATTGCTCCCCTCTCACTTACGGTGCTTCAGCCTTAAAGAAGCAAGTTGCCATTCCGTGAGCACCAAACCCTAAGCCCTTCAGAGAGGGCAGCTGGAGGAACATAGAGTTACCAAAATCGTAGGGGACTTGGAAATGAGCAAGAATTTACAAAGTTGTAAGAGATCCCTCACCAGGAAAGGCCTGCACATAGAGCACTATGTACCAGATCATGACTGGCCTGAGAGCTCCAAGTCACCAAGAAAGACCAGGGAGGGCCGCCTGGGATGGGGAGAGGAGGCATGCCAAGACTCAAAGCTGCAGAGAAAGAAAGTCCTATTCTCTGAAGATTCATCTTCAAAAGACCTCAGTAACACATCTTAGAAATCAAGGTCCCCCAGGACAGCTGGGCGTGGACAAAGACATCCTTACTTGTAAACAGTGAGAAAAAATGTCATCAAGACTCAAGACACTTCTTAGTTTCTCTTTCTCTCTCACAGCATACTCGTTTTCCCTCAAAAGTTCCCTTACCATCTATGCATGTGCCACCCTTACCCCAGTGTCAGCAATTAGTGACAAGAGAGCCATCTGCAAGCCATAAAGAAGGCCCTCACCGGAAACCTGCTAGATTCCTCCTTAGTCTTGGACTTCTCACCTGTAATGGTTGATACACTCTGTCAACTTGAGAAGTTTAGAAGTTTAACTAAGCAACTCAGCAGGGAGCCAGGGTCCACACTTTGTAAACATCCTCATCTTTTGTAAGAGGAGGACAGAAAGATAGTGTGTGTTCTACATCGTTTTACACCTACCTCCTTCGACCCGTGGAGGTAACCTGCTTAAATATAAGGGAGAAAAAGGCTTGCTCTTTCCCCTTTTGTTCTTGCTGCTTTTGCCGTCTTCTGCCGCAGTGAAGTTTTGGCCCTGCGCTGTACCAGCTATTCTTGGTGACAGGTGATTATGGACTGAAACCTCCACAAACTATAAGCTAAATAAATCTTTTCTTCCTTAATTTGGGGTTTGGGTATTTTGTCTCAGCAGTGAGAGAAAAGTAACCAAGATATCAATCCTCCAGAACTGTGAGAAATAATTGCCTTCTGTTTAAGTCACCTAGTCTATAGTATTTTACTATGGTGGCCCTAGCTCACCAATGCAGCCTTTTTACCAGTGCACTAGATAATAATGGCATATTCCTTTCCCGCCATCTCTGTGCTCAGGCTTTTTGTGTACTGTGTACTGTGTTTCCGTGGCATCACTCTGAGGCAGTACCTACCACAGGCCCACAATTGCACATCTACAAGGCTGAAACCCAGAAAGCTCTTAAAACAGAACAAACGGCTTCGTTCTTTTTGTCCAGAAAATTTTGATCTGAAATAATTGAAAGCTGTTTGGTACGCTTGTTCCACATAAGTGTACCAAATCCCTGTAGAGGCGTTAACGTCTTTGAAAGTGAAATCTTACTCAGAGCCTGGTAGGAGCGTTAGATAATACATGAAATACAGTATAATATGATTCTAAAAATGAAAACCTCTAAATCCACATGCCCCAAGAGTCTCAGAGGAGGACTGCAGCCTGCTATTGTTATTCATATCTTACGTGGAAGGAAGAGACTTGCAGAAGGCGCCTAATTTGTTCATGGTCACCTAATAGGATGTGGTAGAGCTAAAAAGCAAACACAAAGAGTGAAACCCCGCTCTTGGCCCTTTGGACAAAAAGTGGCCAGTCTAGCTCATTTTAACATTTTTTAAAACTTTCTACCTTCCAGACCCAAATATACATTTCAGGAATGGGAGTCTGCACTGACCCAATGTAAGTCAGATATTCAAATCTATCTAATTGTGTACGGCCATGGGTGAAGACCAGCTAATGGGGCTGACAGGGCTTCACCAGAGTGGAGATTTTAGGTGGTTAAGAAACCACATAAAATGTCTATGACTTGTAGTTTTGGAAACAAAACCAAAGCAACAACAACAAAAAGAGTGTCTTTCAAGCCATACAAATGCTAATGATAGGCTGGGGATTTAGCCCAGTGGCATAAGAGCCTGCCTGGCAAGTGTAAGGTCGTGAGTTTGATCCCTGGTACCGCAAAAAATAAAAATAAAAAGTGCTAAGGATGAATTAGGGATGTTTTCTGAATATTCAGAATGCTGTCTTCCCTCATGGAATATAGAGAAAAATCTTAGAACCTCTTGTTTGACCCTGGAAAGAACCACTCAGATGGAGCCCCTGTGGCTCATATTTTTCTGAGAATCCTCTTCCTTTGGGGAACCGCGAACAGTATCTTCATTATTCTGGCCCAGATGCAGGCCACTTCCTGGGCCTGACTGCCCTTGGAACAGCTAGCTTACCCTTGAAACTAAAGAGACAAGGCCAAGAGGTATCTCAATAGAAATAAAGAAGCCTCCCTTATACAACTGGTATAGTCAGGTATATTTCATTTTCTGAACTCACAGTTCTGTCCCAGTTTACATCAGATCTGCAATAGCTACACAGTGGTCAGCCCAAGGCTGGAACATGGTCCCGGCTGCTGCTATAGAAATTGTCCTTTCATTCATCCAATATAGGAACAATACACTGTACTAAGCATTCTTGATGAGCTTGGTATTATACTAGGTCCTGGAGATGGAACAGAAATGAGTCAGATAAAATCATTATTCTCCTGGTGCTTACGTTCTAGTAAAACAAATCAATGCCGAAACAGGATAATTATCTGCAGTAAGGAAAGAAATCCTAACAGTGACAGTAACCGATGGAGGCAAAATTAGACAGAAAAAATTAAAATTCAATAGAAGACTTTATCACCACCTTGGTAAACAGATGAAGCCTGGCAAGCTGCGGCAGTCCCAGGGTGAAAACCAGCAGCGTTTCCTGAGATCCACTCCATGTTGGAACTTGGGGCAATGGAAAAGAAAGCAACCCTGGTGGGCAGCTGTGAGCCTACCAGCGCATGGGCTGAAAATCAAATATCCCATCCCCCCTTAGCAAGTAGGAGCCAGTGATCTGAGCATCTCTTGAAAGTTTGACCATATGTAATATAGCAAATAAGGGGGGTTTCCTTCTACCATCTCTTTGAAGGCAGATACTTTTATCACTGTTTTGCTTTGTTCTGATTAATGATACTGCTCTATTCAATATTGTTTTGATAAGTTCTGTAATGTCCTGTATGTCCTTTGATTTTGCTATACCTCATTGAAAGAATGACTATTATTAAGATAACAAGATATACTAATACCTATTACTGTTATCTGTGTAACCTGCTGTGAAGTTCTGTACCAATTTCACTACACTGCCTCAATTGGCTTTGTTCAATCTTGTTCTGTTGTGTTTTACTACCTTCAAAATAATAAAAAAAAATTTTAAATAGAAGACTTTAAAAATTAAATTATACAGAAGATTTCACAATGGTATTTGAACTTAGAAGAACGTTATTTTAACTTGCCTTGAGAAATGAAAACCTAGCACACAATCACCCCAGTAATCAGTGGCCTGAAGGCAGGAAGGGATTAGAACACTTCAGAACCAGGAAGAGGACTGCAGAGCTGCAAAGAATGAGAAAAGGAAGGAAGGGTATGAAAGAAGTGTGGGGAAGCTGGCCACGCATGAAGACACTTAGGAGTGAAGTGTATCAATTGTCCACGGCTGTGTAACAAGCCAACTGTGTGACTAGGGTTCTCTAGAGAAATAGAACTGATTTTTTAAAAATGTATAACTATGCAAGGGGATTTATTAGGTAAGCGTATAGGATCAGAGGCAGGAGAGTCTACAGTGGTCATTTGCATGGTGGAGAGCCAGAAGATTCCGTAGCTGCTTAGCCCAAGAACTTGGAAGGTTCAAAGCAAAAGGGATTAAGAAGGAAGCACCATAAACAAATGCACTGGAAGAAAGTCTCTTTATTTTTTTTGGGGGGGGGTCTTTTTGAGACAGGGTCTTTTTATGCAGTTCAGGCTAGCCTTGAGCTCACTTGGTAGCCCAGGTTGGTCTTGAACTCGCAACTATCCTCCTGCCTCAGCCTCCCAAGTGCTGAGATTACAGGCATGAGCCACCACACC